>JBAKBP010011100.1:0-74182 GCA_037953745.1 Lithodes maja | reverse complement strand
CCAGTGCATACAGTACCAGGGTACCCCGGTACCGGTACCCACACCAGCAGCTACCTTAGATGTTGCAGATAATAATAATGACTCTACTCTCACTCCCCCCCAGGACAATTTTCAGTTAGTGAGAAACAATGTGCATCCCAGTACCAGTACCCGGAAGGTCATCCCAACAACATGCCAAAACCGCTTCAAAATTCTGGCTATTGACGAGGAAGAGGAAATGGAAGAAGTTCGGCTTGTGGGCGACTCCATGGTCCGTGGCCAACTAACCGAGTTCTGCGCCAGGGCACCCAGGACCAGAAAGCGATTCTGTATCCCAGGTGGCGGCGTGGACGACATTGTTGCGGCTGTGGAAGAGGTTTCCAGGCTCGCCCCCGCAAGCACTACGTACGTCATCCACGTTGGATCTAACGATGTCCAACGGACGCGGTCAGAGGAACTAGTTTGCAAGTACCGGCGGCTGATCAGGTCCTTCAAAGAAAAATCTAATAGAATCTTAATTTCAGGAATTGTTCCCCGGATTGATGTAGAAAACAGATTCTACAACATAGCTACCAGTACAAATCGCCGACTAGCCAAACTCTGCAGGGAGGAGGACATCGGCTTTGTCGACACGTGGGATCATTTTTCCTATGATAAATCTTTGTTTTCAGGAGATGGTGTACATCTCAATGAAGTAGGAGCTGCACGTCTTGGTCGTCTGCTGAACGATGCAGTCAAGGATTTCCGTTCAAAAAACGGGGTCAACCAGACCCCAGACAGGGTAGTGTAAGTCAAATACAAACTGAAAATTCAGACAATGCACAATCAGTAACATCCAACTCTAATACTCTTAAAGTGTTTTATGTAAATGCTCGTAGCATACGCAATACATTTTCAGATCTAGAGGAAATCGTGTTTACAGAACATTATGATATAATCGGCATTACAGAATCTTGGTTAAATACGGAAGACAGAGACTTTTTAGCCGAATATACGCTTCCTGGTTATACAATGTTTGAGAAAAGTCGGATCAATAGAAATGGAGGAGGAGTTCTGTGTTTTTATAAAGGAAAGTCTTAATCCCGTCTTAATGTCAAAACCTCAAATTGCGAATATAGACATATCTTACGTACTATTAAATAATAAACGAGGAACTAAAATAACACTAGCTTTATTATACAGACCCCCATCTCAGTCAGTGCAAACTGACAGTGAAATTTATGAACAAATTGCAGAAATAACTAACATACAAGATACCGTAATTCTTGGCGATTTCAACTTACCCGTGACTAAATGGGGCGATATTCTTACTTCACACTCTGGACACGACCTCTATGCTAACTTGCAAGAGAGTTCACTTTTTCAATTTGTACAATCTCCGACCCGTGGTAATAATGTGCTTGACCTTGTACTCGTAACAAAAGAAGAATTAATAGAGAATTTGAATGTTGGTGATGAATTCAGTAACAGCGACGATCATACGATAACTTTCACTTTAAAGTTTACTAGAAACAAATCAAATAGCAGCATTGAGAAAGTCCCTAATTTCAAGAAAGCAAATTTTCATAAACTTAAATCAAGCTTAAAGAAACTGACTGGAGCTTTCTGACTAACAATAACGACATAAATACATCTTGGGAGTGTTTCACAACCACTTACCTTAAGGCAGTGCAAGACTGCATACCATCGAAAATACGGCGTCCAGGCCATAATGATAAGCCCAAATGGTGGAATAAAGATATTTCAGACTGTCTGCTTGCTAAAAAATTTGCTAATGATAGATTAAAATCCTCACAAAATGACGAAGAACGGGTGAAATTTGTAGAGCTACGACGCAAAGCCAAAAAGTTAATTAAGCAAAGTAAAAAGACCCTGGAGTTACATGTTGCGAATCAAAGTAAAACAAACCCGAAAGAATTCTATAGTTATATCAGAAAGAAAAAAGTAGTTACTTCAATTGTTGGACCGTTAGTCGATGAAAATGGAGAATACACCAAAGACGAAGTACAAATGAGTAATGCCCTCAATACCTTCTTTGCATCAGTTTTTACAACCGAAGACCTCAGTGATATCCCTACACCATCGCCGATTCAGATTGATAATTCAGATGTTCTAAGCAATATCACCGTTACAGAGAGAGAAGTATTGAATTGTTTAGATAAACTAAAGGTAAATAAAACGCCTGGACCTGATACAATCTCACTTAGAGTTCTAAAGGAAGCTAAGGATGAGCTCTCCAAACCACTGACATTGCTATTCAATGAATCCTTGCAGTCTGGGACTATGCCTGATCAGTGGAAGCTAGCCAACGTAACACCGATATTAAAAAAAGACAGCAAATCCCTACCCAGTAACTATCATCCAATTAGCTTAACCTCAATTGTATGTAAAATGCTAGAAACGGTCATAAGAGACAGACTCGTAAATCACTTAGAGGCAAATTACTTACTTAAAGATACTCAACACGGCTTTCGTAAAAAACGTTCCTGTTTAACAAACCTCTTAGACTTCTTCCACGATATCCTCAACCTCTACGATGAGAGTAAAGCTGTAGATATTATATACCTTGATTTTCAAAAGGCCTTTGACAAAGTTCCCCACAAACGTTTACTGCTAAAACTAAAAGCGCATGGAATACAAGACGGTGTGTTGAAATGGATAGAAAATTGGCTCAGCGACAGAAAGCAAAGAGTAGTCATAAACGGTAAGGCATCTAAATGGACCAATGTAAGTAGTGGGGTACCCCAGGGATCGGTACTAGGACCAATTATCTTTCTAATTTACATCAACGACATAGATGAGGGTCTCACCTGTACAATCTCAAAATTTACTGACGATACAAAAATTGCAAATAGCGTACTCTCAAAAGAACAAGTTGACGATATGCAACACAATCTAGATAAATTGTCATGTTGGGCCAAATTTGGCAAATGAGTTTCAATGCGGATAAATGTAAAGTACTACATATCGGATACCTAAATGAGAAAGCAAACTGTTCGATGAATGGCACTCAACTTAAGAATGTAAACAAAGAAACCGATCTGGGAGTAACAATATCGAGTAACCTAAAACCGAGTCAATAATGTTCAGAAGTTGTTAAGAAGGCAAACAAAATGATTGGCTTTATAGGCAGGTCATTTGAGCATAAATCCAAAGAAGTTATCCTAACCCTTTACAATTCCTTAGTCCGCCCTCTTCTGGAATACTGCGTTCAATCCTGGTGCCCTTATTACCAAAAAGATATAAACAAGCTAGAACGAGTTCAACGTAGAGTTACCAAAATGATACCTAGCCTAAAGAACAAACCATACGAAGAGCATCTTAGAGAATTAAATCTATTTCCTTTAACCCAGCGCAGATTAAGAGGTGACTTAATTCAAGTGTTCAAAATCATCAAAGGCATCGACAATATGAACTGTAGTAAGTACTTCACTATCGACCAATCTAATTACACACGGGGAAACGGTTGCAAATTATTGGTAAATCTTTTAACTCACACGAATCTAAGAATTTCTTCTTCAATCGAGTTGTCAACTTGTGGAATGGGCTTCCCCCGAGACGTTATAGACTGCAGCACCGTTGATTCATTTAAACTCCGCTTAGACAAATATCTCGCATCAAACCCGCGACTGACTGCGTTTGTAAATGAATAACTTTATTTTATCCCCCCCTCAGTTACTAACCCATCTGTCCCCTACTAACTTCCTAATCCTGCCACGGACATTAGTTCTAGGGCAGTAGTTCCCTTTCCAATGTTCCCTTACCCACTCTAAACCACTGTTTGGACACTTGATCCTCAGTGTTTTGGAGGACAAGCAGCCTAGAAGGGTCACTTGGACTGTTGTTGCTTGATTTCCTGTGTACTCCTTTGTACTCTTATACTCGTATGTTCCGACTCACCTTCGCGTAATGTTTTCCTTCAGTTAACCCCTCCTCCCCCCTTGTCTCTCTCTCTCTCTCTCTCTCTCTCTCTCTCTCTCTCTCTCTCTCTCTCTCTCTCTCTCTCTCTCTCTCTCCTTCCTCTTATACAAAACGGCTCACCTTCACGTAATGTTTTCCGTCAGTTAACCCCTCCTCCCCCCCCTCTCTCTCTCTCTCTCTCTCTCTCTCTCTCTCTCTCTCTCTCTCTCTCTCTCTCTCTCTTATACTCTGGGACTATGCCTGATCAGTGGAAGCTAGCCAACGTAACACCGATATTAAAAAAAGGCAGCAAATCCCTACCCAGTAACTATCGTCCAATTAGCTTAACCTCAATTGTATGTAAAATGTTAGAAACGGTCATAAGAGACAGACTCGTAAATCACTTAGAGGCAAATAACTTACTTAAAGATACTCAACACGGCTTTCATAAAAAACGTTCCTGTTTAACAAACCTCTTAGACTTCTTCCACGATATCCTTAACCTCTACGATGAGAGTAAAGCTGTAGATATTATATACCTTGATTTTCAAAAGGCCTTTGACAAAGTTCCCCACAAACGTTTACTGCTAAAACTAAAAGCGCATAAAATACAAGACGGTGTGTTGAAATGGATAGAAAATTGGCTCAGCGACAGAAAGCAAAGAGTAGTCATAAACGGTAAGGCATCTAAATGGACCAATGTAAGTAGCGGGGTACCCCAGGGATCGGTACTAGGACCAATTCTCTTTCTAATTTACATCAACGACATAGATGAGGGTCTCACCTGTACAATCTCAAAATTTGCTGACGATACAAAAATTGCAAATAGCGTACTCTCAAAAGAACAAGTTGACGATATGCAACACAATCTAGATAAATTGTCATGTTGTGCCCAAATTTGGCAAATGAGTTTCAATGCGGATAAATGTAAAGTACTACATATCGGATACCTAAATGAGAAAGCAAACTATTCGATGAATGGCACTCAGCTTAAGAATGTAAACAGAGAAACCGATCTGGGAGTAACAATATCGAGTAACCTAAAACCGAGTCAATAATGTTCAGAAGTTGTTAAGAAGGCAAACAAAATGATTGGCTTTATAGGCAGGTCATTTGAGCATAAATCCAAAGAAGTTATCCTAACCCTTTACAATTCCTTAGTCCGCCCTCTTCTGGAATACTGCGTTCAATCCTGGTGCCCTTATTACCAAAAAGATATAAACAAGCTAGAACGAGTTCAACGTAGAGTTACCAAAATGATACCTAGCCTAAAGAACAAACCATACGAAGAGCATCTTAGAGAATTAAATCTATTTCCTTTAACCCAGCGCAGATTAAGAGGTGACTTAATTCAAGTGTTCAAAATCATCAAAGGCATCGACAATATGAACTGTAGTAAGTACTTCACTATCGACCAATCTAATTACACACGGGGAAACGGTTGCAAAATTATTGGTAAATCTTTTAACTCACACGAATCTAAGAATTTCTTCTTCAATCGAGTTGTCAACTTGTGGAATGGGCTTCCCCGAGACGTTATAGACTGCAGCACCGTTGAATCATTTAAACTCCGCTTAGACAAATATCTCGCATCAAACCCGCGACTGACTGCGTTTGTAAATGAATAACTTTATTTTATCCCCCCCTCAGTTACTAACCCATCTGTCCCCTACTAACTTCCTAATCCTGCCACGGACATTAGTTCTAGGGCAGTAGTTCCCTTTCCAATGTTCCCTTACCCACTCTAAACCACTGTTTGGACACTTGATCCTCAGTGTTTTGGAGGACAAGCAGCCTAGAAGGGTCACTTGGACTGTTGTTGCTTGATTTCCTGTGTACTCCTTTGTACTCTTATACTCGTATGTTCCGACTCACCTTCGCGTAATGTTTTCCTTCAGTTAACCCCTCCTCCCCCCTTGTCTCTCTCTCTCTCTCTCTCTCTCTCTCTCTCTCTCTCTCTCTCTCTCTCTCTCTCTCTCTCTCTCCTTCCTCTTATACAAAACGGCTCACCTTCACGTAATGTTTTCCGTCAGTTAACCCCTCCTCCCCCCCCCTCTCTCTCTCTCTCTCTCTCTCTCTCTCTCTCTCTCTCTCTCTCTCTCTCTCTCTCTCTCTCTCTCTCTCTCTCTTATACTCTGGGACTATGCCTGATCAGTGGAAGCTAGCCAACGTAACACCGATATTAAAAAAAGGCAGCAAATCCCTACCCAGTAACTATCGTCCAATTAGCTTAACCTCAATTGTATGTAAAATGTTAGAAACGGTCATAAGAGACAGACTCGTAAATCACTTAGAGGCAAATAACTTACTTAAAGATACTCAACACGGCTTTCGTAAAAAACGTTCCTGTTTAACAAACCTCTTAGACTTCTTCCACGATATCCTTAACCTCTACGATGAGAGTAAAGCTGTAGATATTATATACCTTGATTTTCAAAAGGCCTTGACAAAGTTCCCCACAAACGTTTACTGCTAAAACTAAAAGCGCATGAAATACAAGACGGTGTGTTGAAATGGATAGAAAATTGGCTCAGCGACAGAAAGCAAAGAGTAGTCATAAACGGTAAGGCATCTAAATGGACCAATGTAAGTAGCGGGGTACCCCAGGGATCGGTACTAGGACCAATTCTCTTTCTAATTTACATCAACGACATAGATGAGGGTCTCACCTGTACAATCTCAAAATTTGCTGACGATACAAAAATTGCAAATAGCGTACTCTCAAAAGAACAAGTTGACGATATGCAACACAATCTAGATAAATTGTCATGTTGTGCCCAAATTTGGCAAATGAGTTTCAATGCGGATAAATGTAAAGTACTACATATCGGATACCTAAATGAGAAAGCAAACTATTCTCAGCTTAAGAATGTAAACAGAGAAACCGATCTGGGAGTAACAATATCGAGTAACCTAAAACCGAGTCAACAATGTTCAGAAGTTGTTAAGAAGGCAAACAAAATAATTGGCTTTATAGGCAGGTCATTTGAGCATAAATCCAAAGAAGTTATCCTAACCCTTTACAATTCCTTAGTCCGCCCTCTTCTGGAATACTGCGTTCAATCCTGGTGCCCTTATTACCAAAAAGATATAAACAAGCTAGAACGAGTTCAACGTAGAGTTACCAAAATGATACCTAGCCTAAAGAACAAACCATACGAAGAGCGTCTTAGAGAATTAAATCTATTTCCTTTAACCCAGCGCAGATTAAGAGGTGACTTAATTCAAGTGTTCAAAATCATCAAAGGCATCGACAATATGAACTGTAGTAAGTACTTCACTATCTACCAATCTAATTACACGCGGGGAAACGGTTGCAACATTATTGGTAAATCTTTTAACTCACACGAATCTAAGAATTTCTTCTTCAATCGAGTTGTCAACTTGTGGAATGGGCTTCCCCGAGACGTTATAGACTGCAGCACCGTTGATTCATTTAAACTCCGCTTAGACAAATATCTCGCATCAAACCCGCGACTGACTGCGTTTGTAAATGAATAACTTTATTTTATCCCCCCCTCAGTTACTAACCCATCTGTCCCCTACTAACTTCCTAATCCTGCCACGGACATTAGTTCTAGGGCAGTAGTTCCCTTTCCAATGTTCCCTTACCCACTCTAAACCACTGTTTGGACACTTGATCCTCAGTGTTTTAGAGGACAAGCAGCCTAGAAGGGTCACTAGACCTGTTGTTGCTTGATTCCCTTTGTACTCCCTTTGTATGTTCCGACTCACCTTCCACTAATGTTTTCCTTCAGTTAACCCCTCCTTCACCCCCCCCCCCCCCCCCACCCCCCCTCCCTCCCCTGTCACTTTCCCTTAACCATAATGTGTGTTCCTCCTACTGTACAAAACACCTTCCCCGTCTTCCTGCACCTTAACTCAGTGCCCTACCTATGTCTATTATCGCTACTATTATTCTCCTTCCCTCCTGAGTCATTAGCGGCTAATGTCTCGATACGTAATGGAAAATATATGAAACCACTCTGTCTCTGCATCACATTAAGACCAAGTTTATATAATTAGCACCGTATTTCACTACAAAATCTTGAAATATTTTGGTGGAAACTTTGCAATTTACCACCAGTTGAAAAGAAACAAAGTATAGTTGTTGTTTGTGCCCAGACCACCACCACCACCACCACCACCATCAGAGACCAGTGCCACTCAGGCCAGTTGGTGCCTGAAGGAGTCAACGCACGCCAGTCACCCCGCGGATGTCGTAGGGGTAGGGTGGCGCTCGGTCTGGTTCACGCTCCACCAAACCACGCGTCGGCCACTCTCAGTATTGTTAACATCTGTTAACTTTGGGGGATTATTTATACATGGTGACTTAGTAGTTCCACAGAAAAGTATTTGACGTGTTTGGAAAAAGTTGTCACTGGTACATTTGATACGAACATTTAACAAACTTGCAGATACTGTATAGGCCTTGGCCTAGTTACATTTGATACGAACATTTTACAAACTTGCAGAACTAAAGTGAGAAGGATAACTAACCTTTGACTTGCAATGTTGCAGATGCCTGGGGTGGATTCCGTTGATGCCGTAACACCGTAAACAACACGTGAGTACATCATTATATTGAAGTAATAATAAAAAATAGCTACACTTTTAAAACTTGTAATTTACCAGAATCATCGGTTTGTATTTAATATTTATTTGTGGATGGTTCCTTAGTGATTATGGAGTTGTTTATTATTATAAGTAGTTACTAATTGATGTTTTATTGATCGTATTGTGAGTTAACAGAGGAGCTAGGAAGTGAAAGGGAAGTAAGGCATCGTCCTTGTATTAATTGTTATGTACGGTGCGTCCAACCCATGAATAAATACCTTAGTCAGTCTATTAATTAGCCCTTCAAGAATAATTCTTAAAGGGCTTATTACGTCTTCATATCTTGAATCAAGATATGAAGACGTATGCCTTCCTCTTTATCTGGCTATTAGTAGACGATTTTATTCAGATTAGGAAGGGTGTGTGGGACTCTGAAGGACTATTGGTCGTTTTTACACCTTTGATTCCTAGAGAGGCTTTCAAACCAGAATAAAATGGTCTAGTGATAGCCAGAATATACTATCAAAATACGTCATAATCCTCATTGGGGTTTATATTTTGATAATAATTATGTAACTCAATGATCCCAGTACTTAGTGAAGAGGTTGACATATTACAGGGTGGCTAACAAGGGCTTTGTTGTTTATATTTTGATAATAATTATGTAACTCAATGATCCCAGTACTTAGTGAAGAGGTTGACATATTACAGGGTGGCTAACAAGGGCTTTGTTGTTTATATTTTGATAATAATTATGTAACTCAATGATCCCAGTACTTAGTGAAGAGGTTGACATATTACAGGGTGGCTAACAAGGGCTTTGTTGTTTATATTTTGATAATAATTATGTAACTCAATGATCCAGTACTTAGTGAAGAGGTTGACATATTACAGGGTGGCTAACAAGGGCTTTTGTTGTTTATATTTTGATAATAATTATGTAACTCAATGATCCCAGTACTTAGTGAAGAGGTTGACATATTACAGGGTGGCTAACAAGGGCTTTGTTGTTTATATTTTGATAATAATTATGTAACTCAATGATCCCAGTACTTAGTGAAGAGGTTGACATATTACAGGGTGGCTAACAAGGGCTTTGTTGTTTATATTTTGATAATAATTATGTAACTCAATGATCCCAGTACTTAGTGAAGAGGTTGACATATTACAGGGTGGCTAACAAGGGCTTTGTTGTTTATATTTTGATAATAATTATGTAACTCAATGATCCCAGTACTTAGTGAAGAGGTTGACATATTACAGGGTGGCTAACAAGGGCTTTGTTGTTTATATTTTGATAATAATTATGTAACTCAATGATCCCAGTACTTAGTGAAGAGGTTGACATATTACAGGGTGGCTAACAAGGGCTTTGTTGTTTATATTTTGATAATAATTATGTAACTCAATGATCCCAGTACTTAGTGAAGAGGTTGACATATTACAGGGTGGCTAACAAGGGCTTTGTTGTTTATATTTTGATAATAATTATGTAACTCAATGATCCCAGTACTTAGTGAAGAGGTTGACATATTACAGGGTGGCTAACAAGGGCTTTGTTGTTTATATTTTGATAATAATTATGTAACTCAATGATCCCAGTACTTAGTGAAGAGGTTGACATATTACAGGGTGGCTAACAAGGGCTTTGTTGTTTATATTTTGATAATAATTATGTAACTCAATGATCCCAGTACTTAGTGAAGAGGTTGACATATTACAGGGTGGCTAACAAGGGCTTTGTTGTTATATTTTGATAATAATTATGTAACTCAATGATCCCAGTACTTAGTGAAGAGGTTGACATATTACAGGGTGGCTAACAAGGGCTTTGTTGTTTATATTTTGATAATAATTATGTAACTCAATGATCCCAGTACTTAGTGAAGAGGTTGACATATTACAGGGTGGCTAACAAGGGCTTTGTTGTTTATATTTTGATAATAATTATGTAACTCAATGATCCCAGTACTTAGTGAAGAGGTTGACATATTACAGGGTGGCTAACAAGGGCTTTGTTGTTTATATTTTGATAATAATTATGTAACTCAATGATCCCAGTACTTAGTGAAGAGGTTGACATATTACAGGGTGGCTAACAAGGGCTTTGTTGTTTATATTTTGATAATAATTATGTAACTCAATGATCCCAGTACTTAGTGAAGAGGTTGACATATTACAGGGTGGCTAACAAGGGCTTTGTTGTTTATATTTTGATAATAATTATGTAACTCAATGATCCCAGTACTTAGTGAAGAGGTTGACATATTACAGGGTGGCTAACAAGGGCTTTGTTGTTTATATTTTGATAATAATTATGTAACTCAATGATCCCAGTACTTAGTGAAGAGGTTGACATATTACAGGGTGGCTAACAAGGGCTTTGTTGTTTCAAGACTGAGTAAGGGGGGATGGCTAATTTTTTGGCTGATTTTTTCATTCATTTATTAAATTGTTAGTATCCTTCGTAGACCTTCATCATACATAACAAAAACAGGATCCCCCTGCAAGATATATTGTACATTTTTCGGTAGAAAAATGTCCCGGCCGATGGCCGATTCCTTCTAAAATTAAAGGCTCGGCAGAAAAGAATTGACACCTAAATGGCACGAAAGGTCTTATAATTGACAAAGAAATGGAACGAACGTCTTAAAACCTCAAAACTAATATGCTAAACATGAGGGAGAAGGGGAATAAGGCCCTCTCCCCCCTTAACCACACCTCCAGGGGCGTATAATGGGGAACGAGGGAACATATATTGAACTATATATGTTTGAGGGGGTAGTACTCGCTTTTTATGGACCCCCTTCTCCCTCGTGTTTAGCATATTAGTTTTGAGATGTTAAGACGTTCGACTCATTAGTGTGGCGATTTTATAACTTGATACCCTATTTCTTTGTCAATATTTAGACCTTTCGTGCCATTTAGGTGTAGATTTTTTCCTGGCGAGCGATAGCGAGCCTGTAATTTTAAGAGTAACTGGTTTTCGGCCGGGACATTTTTCTACCAAAAAATTTCAACATTTATCCTGAAAGGGGGGGGGGGGGGGGGGAGTCTTAACATAAGAACATAAGAACATAAGAAAATGGGAGTCTGCAGAAAGCCGATTGGCCTAAGCAAGGCAGATCCCTGTCCCACACAACCCCAATTACAAAGCCCAATTATAGGCTCAACACCCTAATACCCTGAGGATCATCTTACCAAAACGGTTAGAGATTAACGCAGGATTACGGGGGTCTGCAGAGCGCTGATTGGCCCAACCCTGCTGATCCCCCTTCACACCCAACCCTTCTCGTCCATATGCTTATCCAATTTTATCTTAAAGCTCCCTATCGTTTTTAATCCCACTATAGCACCTGGTAGTCCATTCCACCCATCTACAACTCTGTTACCAAACCAATATTTGCCTATATCTTTTCTGAAACGAAATTTATCTAATTTGAAACCATTGGTACGAGTTCTTTCGCTATCACTGACCTTTAGTACATTTGTCATGTCCCCTTTGTTAATCCCACTAACCAACTTGAACACCTCTTATCATATCCCCTCTAACTCTGCGTCTCTCTAACGAATGTAAGCCTAATTTCTTCAACCTTTCTTTATACGGAAGATTTCTAATATTATGGATCATTTTTGTCATTCTACGTTGTACTCTCTCCAATGAATCTATGTCCATTCTGTAATAAGGACACCAAAATTGAACAGCATAATCCCTATGGCGTCTCACTAATGACAAGTAAAGTTTCAAGATAACATCAGCAGTTCTGTTACTCACACTCCTTGAGATGAACCCGAGAATCCTGTTTGCCTTGTTTCGAACGCTTATACACTGTTGTCTAGGCTTCAAATCATTGCTAACAAACACACCTAGATCTTTCTCACAATTCGAGTTTTCTAATTCCACTTTAGCTAGTTTATATTTAACATTTGTATGCATCTTCCCTATCTTTAATACCTTGCATTTGTCAATGTTAAACTTCATCTGCCAATTTACTGACCATTCGTGTAAGGTATCTAGATCCCTTTGGAGGCACTCTATATCTCTATCTGAATCAATTGTTCTCCCCATTTTGGTATCGTCTGCAAATTTACTTATCCTACTAGTTATACCTAAATCAAGGTCATTTATGTATATAACAAACAACAGAGGACCTAATACAGATCCCTGGGGGACACCACTTTTGACTGCTCCCCATTCTGACTTCGTACCATTGATGCTGACTCTCTGCTTCCTACCAATTAGCCATGACCTAATCCATCCCAACAACGCCCCACCTATTCCATGCGCCTCAACCTTTCTCATCAATCTCTCATGGGGGACTCTGTCGAAAGCTTTACTGAAATCTAAATATATTATATCATATGACTTGTCATTATCTACTGCTTCATATACCTCTGAGAAAAAACTAAGCAAATTAGTAAGGCAAGAACGTCCCTGAGTGAATCCATGCTGAGAAGAATTTATTAAATTAAATGTATCTAAGTGGTTTCTAATTTTACTAGCAATAATTGACTCTAGTAGCTTTCCTATGATTGATGTAAGACTAATGGGACGGTAATTGGATGCTATTGATTTGTCACCTTTTTTGAAGATCGGAACTACGTTTGCAAGCTTCCAAGCTTCTGGAACTATACCTGTCTCCAATGACTTGTTAAATAAAAATGTTAATGGGTAACTTAACTCATCCCTACATTCGTTTAATACTCTAGCATATACCTCATCAGGACCAGGCGATTTATGAGGTTTCAGTCTGTCAATTTCCTTAAGCACATCATTTCTACTTATAGTAACCGTACTTAACCTATTTTCTATACTATCGCTGTATACCTTACGGACTTCTGGAAACTGTGCCAAATTTTCATTAGTGAAAACGGAAAGAAATTGACTATTTAATGTACTGCACATTTCTAAATCATTTTCTGTCATTTCTCCTATCGAAGTTTTAAGGGGACCAATTACATCTCTAACCTTGGATTTATATAGTTGGTAAAAAGCTTTAGGATTATTTTTTGAGTCATTGGCAACCTTAATTTCATAATTTCTTTTTTCTTTCCTAATATCCTTTTTTACCTGTCTTGATAGATACTGATAGTAAGCAAGTAGGTGAATTTCGCCTTTTCTAATTTTTCTATATATTCCTCTCTTTTGTCCTAGAAGATCTAATCGTCTATTATTCATCCATTGGGGTTGGTTCTGTGTTGATCTAAATTTTCTTTTGGGGATGTATTTATTTTGTGCATTGAATACTGACTTGATAAAATTATCGTATGTATCTACCAAAGGTTGACGTCTCTTCCTGACTTAAGATGACAGGTGCCTGAGAAGGGGTACACTCATTTGGACACCTGGATCGACTTAATTTTTTGACCATAGGGTCCGCTAATAGGGCTCTTCTTAACCCACCATAATTGGTTTTTCTAAAGTCAGGTATTAATGTTGTATTATCTCTGGTATTACCTTTCCATTGTATATTAAAATACACAGAATTGTGGTCACTATTTCCTAAGTGGTCCCCTATCTCTACATTATTTACCATATGTTCATTGTTACTGAAAACTAAATCGAGAATATTATTACCTCTAGTCGGCGTATCTATGAATTGAAATAAAAGACTATCTTGTACTACCTCTATAAACTCCTCAGAATCAGAGTCTCCTATTTGATGCTGCCAATCTATATTCGGAAAATTAAAATCCCCCATAATGCACACATTGCTAAACCTTGATGCCATTTTAATTTCCTCCCATAATGACGTTCCGTCATTTTCTACTCATATTTGGCGGTCTATACATAACTCCAATAACTATGGTCTCACTACCTTCGTTAACCTCTACCAAAACACTTTCATAATCGTTATTTAGCCTAATACCTGATTTAATACAGCTTTTTAATGTACTCCTGACAAACACTGCTATACCGCCACCCCTCTTACTTGTTCGGTCATATTTAAACAAACTATATCCTGGTATATCAAATTCTGCTAAAAAAATGCCTGGTTTCTGTATTAATCCACGTTCAGTTAGCGCTATTATGTCTATATTTTCTTTGCTAACAAGGGCTCTAAGTTCGTTCATTTTGTTACATAGACTCCTACAGTTTGTGTAATATACTCTCAATTTACTTCTTTTCTTTATACCTAATTTACCTTTGTTTTTAGCGACATTTCCATCTTCCGTTGCACCATCACTACTATCATTTGCATTATAGTCATCATTTTTAGCATGAGACTGAATATCCTTATCGCTTTCGCCTGACGCTAAAATTGTTCCATTTAACCTCTCATTTACACTCTCAATATTTCTGTTCAAAACCCCACAACCACCCTATCTAAAGAGCTAGCTAATGTAGAAACCCCTAACCGTGAAAGATGAACCCCATCCCTTGCGTACATCCCATCTCTCCCATAGAAACTATCCCAGTTATCAATGAATGGTATTGCTTTTTTTGCAATATTTCTCCAAACGGCAATTGACACCAATCGCCCTGGATGTCCATTCCTTGGGAACTCCTCTTCTGGGTAGGATACAATGTACTACAGGGATCCCTCCCTTCATCCTAACTTTATCTAACACATCCCGATACTGCTGCAGCAGTTCCTCACTTCTACCCTTACCAACATCGTTACTCCCGGCACTGAGACAGATAATGGGGTTATCTCCACTATCTTCCAAGATGTGGTCCATCTTCTCTAAAACCCTCCCAACTCCATGGCCAGGCAGACACACAACCTTCCTAAGTTTAGTGCGGGTAGCCCTAACTAAATGTCTTACCATGGAGTCGCCCACAATCGACACAGACTTACCTTCTCGGGACACAGACTTACCTTTCCCTCGGGAGGATCCAGCAGCTGCAGTTGGAGAACCCCCGGTGGTGGCATAAGCTCCCTTGGTGGTGGTGGTGGTGGTGGGGGTAGTGGTGGTGGTAGGTAGCACAGCGTCAGAGGTTGGAGCTGAGTCGGCGGCAGGTACTTCGGTTATCCCTCCCTTATCCTGACTATCTTTTCCCTCACATTCGTCTCGCAAAGGAGAGAATGTATTTGTCACACTCATACCTATTCTACTATCCTGCTTCTTGAGTGTGACTTTCCCACCCGTATTTTTAACAACCTGCCATGAATACAATTTTTCATCAACTTCCTCCCTTTTCCCCTTACTTGACTTTTATTTCCTCTTGGCTAAGCTTGAAAGCTAGATTTTCGTCTTTAATCAAATCCACTTCCCTCTGAAGTTTAACATTAACCTCCCTTAGAGCCAAGACCTCTTCCTTCACCACAACCATCTCCTCTCTTACCTGGAGAATAAGATGATGCAGATCAGTTAGAGACTCGCACTCCATACCTGCCATGATCCCAATAAGCTTAGCGAGGAGCAAGAAACTAAGTACAGAAAAACAAAAAAAAGTAAACTAACAGCTAAACACTGAGCTATAACACTTTTATATAACACGAGTGCACTGCCCCCAAACACAGGTAGGTGTAATGGTCACTAAAGGTCACTGGTAAGTGGTCCGGGCAGGAGCTCAGATTAACACAACCTTCTCCTGTCACTGACTGTATCTATCTCCTGTCACTGACAGGAGAGTGTTGGGAGAGTGTTGGGAGTGTTTTTTACAGCTTGGTGGAGGTCTAGGGAGGAAACTAACAAATATTAAAAAGATGAAACAATAATCAAATAAATATGCCCATCTCCCCTTAATACAGTCGTAATATTGACTTGGGCACGACTCCAGCCTTTAGTTAATTAAATATATAAGTAATTCATAATTAAATATATAAGTAATTCATAATTAAATATATAAGTAATCCATAATTAAATATATAAGTAATTCATAATTAAATATATAAGTAATTCATAATTAAATATATAAGTAATTCATAATTAAATATATAAGTAATCCATAATTAAATATAAAAGTAATCCATAATTAAATATATAAGTAATTCATAATTAAATATATAAGTAATCCATAATTAATATATATAAGTAATCCATAATTAAATATATAAGTAATCCATAATTAAATATATAAGTAATTCATAATTAAATATATAAGTAATCCATAATTAAATATATAAGTAATCCATAATTAAATATATAAGTAATTCATAATTAAATATTTAAGTAATCCATAATTAAATATATAAGTAATCCATAATTAAATATATAAGTAATCCATAATTAAATATATAAGTAATTCATAATTAAATATATAAGTAATCCATAATTAAATATATAAGTAATCCATAATTAAATATATAAGTAATTCATAATTAAATATATAAGTAATCCATAATTAAATATATAAGTAATCCATAATTAAATATATAAGTAATCCATAATTTAATTACTCCGTGCACTCTGTTTAATTGCCATAGCTAAGTGTATTTCAAAGTGAAATATCATGTTTATCAAATTAACTGAAGGACATTGTGAGATTAAGGGGGATGTGTGTATTTATTTGCCTATTATTTTATCATATATATTTTTAGTTTCCTCGCTAGACCTCCATCAAGCTGTAAAAAACACCCCCTAGACCCCCCTCCAAGATACATTTTGTACATTTTTCGGTAGAATAATGTGACGGCTGAAGGCCGGTTACTACTAAGTTACAGGCTCGCTATCGCTTGCCAGAAAACAATCGATACCTAAATGGTACGAAAGGTCAAAATATTGACAAAGAAAGGGAACGAAAGGTTTGAAAATCGTCAAACTAGTAGGGCGGAAGGCTTAAATCTCAAACTAATATTGGTAAACATGAGGGAGGAGGGGTTCAGAAAAAAAAGAGCCTCCCCTTAAAGAATGAGTCATAGAAACTGAATAAGATTATTATATCATATAGATAGATATCAGAATGTGTGGGTGGACAATATATCTTACTATACCAACTTATAATTCCAACACATACACACACACACACACACACACACACACACACCACACACACACACACACACACACACACACACACACCACACACACACACACACACACACACACACACACACACACACATACACACACACACACACAAACACACACACACAAACACACACACACACACACACCACACACACACACACACACACAAACACAAACACACACACACACAAACACACACACACAGCCCGTAGCCTGGTAGGTAGAGCTCTCGTCTCACACACGAGGGGTCGGGGGTTCAATCCCCGGCCGGGCGGAGACAAATTGGGCTTGTCTCCTTTCATGTGTTAGCCTCAGTTCACCTAGCTGTAAATAGGTACCTGAAATAAGTGGACGACGTTGTGACGTTCCATCTGGGGTTGGCAAAAATGGTACAAGGCGAGATGGGTATCATATGGTTCACCTAAGCTGATGGCTACCTAAGCCTTCGGGCGAGACGGTACCGTCTATAGTGAGAATGGTACCATACAGATCCACCCTAAGCCTTCGTTTCCGATGTCGCCAATTGGCTAAAATACAGACTACACACACATCCACAGCCATTCCAACAGTACATAAAACACTTAACATGCATTTCACGCAATACATTCCCAGTTAAGGAGGCGCGATAATAATGAGCTTAGCTCGCATTGCGTGGATTCCCCTTGACGAACAAGTAACTGAGTAACTGAGTAACACAGCCCGTAGCCTAGTAGGTAGAGCTCTCGTCTCACACACGAGGGGTCGGGGGTTCAATCCCCGGCCGGGCGGAGACAAATTGGGCTTGTCTCCTTTCATGTGTTAGCCTCAGTTCACCTAGCTGTAAATAGGTACCTGGAATAAGTGGACGACGTTGTGACGTCCCTTCTGGGGTTGGCAAAAATGGTACAAGGCGAGATGGGTATCATATGGTTCACCTAAGCTGATGGCTACCTAAGCCTTCGGGCGAGACGGTACCGTCTATAGTGAGAATGGTACCATACAGATCCACCCTAAGTCTTCGTTTCCGATGTCGCCAATTGGCTAAAATACAGACTACACACACATCCACAGCCATTCCAACAGTACATAAAACACTTAACATGCATTTAACGCAATACATTCCCAGTTAAGGAGGCGCGATAATAATGAGCTTAGCTCGCATTGCGTGGATTCCCCTTGACGAACAAGTAACTGAGTAACACACACACATGTGAAAAGAGTTTAAATTAATATATATATATGAAAAATACAGAGGTACAGTACAGTCAAACACCCACCCCAAGGCAAAATAGAGAGGCGGATGGACTTCATCAGGCCACAGCCATCTGCCGTAATCGGTTTTCTGTTATAACTGTGGCAAACCGGCTATCTCTATAATACCTGGTGTAGAGTGTTTGCCCTAAAAGAAAAAGTAGTATAGTACTAATGAAATAGTCAAAATCAGGGGGTTGATAAATTTGGGAAGTCAATTTTGTAGTCAGAAGTAGAGTAGACAACATCAGTTAGTTCAAACTGGGGAAGTCACATTTTGTTGTCGGATATCGAAGAAGAAATCCATTAACTACGTCAAAAAGTACTGAAACACGCACGCGCGCACGCACACACACACACACACACACACACACACACACACACACACACACACACACGCACACAACAAACCCATTACCCTTAGAAGATTATGACTCATTTTTACAGTAAATTCAGGCTATCATTAGACGATTTTTTTACAGTTTAAGAAGGATCTTGGGGATTTATAAGGGTAAAGACTTTAAATTAACCCTCTGATTTCCACAAACCTTTCCTAATCTTTTTTTTGTTTGTGTCTATGTGAGTGAGGGAGACAAAAGGCAGAACTGCCTGTAACGAGTGCCTCCCCCAGAGTTGAAAGAGTGACAGTGCCAAAATCAAGGGACGTTCGAGCCAAAAAGCATCTTTAAGTCATAGGAAGAGGGAAAGACTGATTCTTGGAGAGAGTTCCAGAACTCAGCAGTTGAATAGAAGAAAGACTGAGAATAAGGTTTCACTCTTGGGTTGGAGAGTTGCACAGAGTAGGGGTAGGATTGTGTTGCAAGACGGGTACTACGTACCCTACATATAGGAGGTGATATACACTTGGATAGCTCTGAGGAACACTGATTATTGTAGTAGCGATAGAATAGCGACAGAGATGCAACATTGCGGCGAAGAGAGAGAGAGATTATAGAGAGTTGGTGAGTGGACGGCAGTTAATTATATGAAAGGCTTTCCTTTCTACTTTGTCTAGGAGTGCGTTGTGAGAGGAACCTCCCGATACATGTGAACAATACTCAATACAAGGACGCACTGTGCCCCTGTACAGAGCAAGAAGCTACACAAGGGTAAAGAACGCCTTAAGGCGGTTGAGCACACCCAGCTTCTGGGAGGCTGCCTTAGCAAGACTGGTAATATGGTCCTTCCAAGTGAGAGCAGAAGAAAAAGTGACACCGAGAATATTGAGAGAAGATGAAGGATTGATTTTTGTACTGTTGAAGTGTAAGGGATAGTCCTCTGGGAGTTCTGAACGGGTAGTAATGTGAAGACATTGGGTTTTAGAAGCATTAAAGGCAACAAGGTTTTCTCTACCCCAATTGGAAATAGTAGTTAGATCAGAAGATAAGTGTTGCATGGCTTCATTACGTTTGTTTTCGAGGGATTGCTGACTGAGGCATGCAGTAAAACTAATTTAATAGTGTAAGGTAGAATTGTCTTTGTATGAATAGATAGAACTGAAGGTACAGTTGAGAAGATCATTTATGAAAATTAGAAAGAGAATGGGAGATAGGGCAGAGCCCTGAGGAACACCGGAGTTGATAAGATGAGGAAGTGAATGATGGCCGTCCACAACCGCAGCTATGCAGCGGCCGGAAAGGAGATTAGAGACAAAGGCACAGATGGAGGGATAGAAACCGAAGGAAGGTAGTTTAGAAATTAAAGATTTGTCCCAGACTCTATCGAAAGCCTTCGATATGCCTAGTGCAATAGGAAAGGTCTCACCGAAGTCCCGAAAGGAGGATGACCAAGAGTTGGTAAGATATGAAAGAAGATCACCAGTAGAGAGACCCTTAAAGAAGCCATACTGGCAATCTGAGAGTAGATTCTGAGAAGATAAATGCTTAAGAAATTTAGAAGTAAGAATAGTTTCAAATACTTTAGAGATACAAAAGATGAGAGCAATTGGACGATAGTTGAAGGGTTGAGAGCGGTCACCCTTCTTTGGGACAGGTTGAATGAGAGCAAACTTCCAGCAAGAAAGGAAGAAGTTAGAGGAGAGACAGAGACGAAAGAGTTTGCCTAGGCAGGGAGTCAGTTTTTTAGTACAACAGGAGGAGTGATGTAGTGGTTAGCATGAGTGCCTGTTGATCGCAAGGTCCAGGGTTCGAATCCCGGGTGGGTTGTGTGAGGAGGAACACCGTCTGGACCATACGCCTTCTTAGTATAAGCCCAGAGAAGGTAGAAAATACATCTTTAGAAGAGATTAGGATAATAGGCATAAGTAGGAGAGAGTTATGTGTAGAAGGAGGAATGGCACCGGAATCATCAAAGGTGGAGTTTCTAGCAAAAGTTTGAGCGAAGAGTTCAGTTTTGTCAGAGGAAGAAGTGATGGTTATGCCATTAGAGTGGAAAAGGGGAAGGAAAGACTAGGAAGAAAAATTGTTGGAGAGGTTTTTGGCTAGATGCCAGAAAGCTTGGAAAGAGCTAGAGTTGGATATTTCAGTGCATTTATTATTGATGAAAGAGTGTTTGACAAGTCGAAGAACAGATTTTGGCTGAATAAAAGTGTTTAATAATATCCAGAAAACTGAAAAAAATGCGTCATCGTATCTTCAAAGGGTTAAGAAATGGAAAAGAGGCCTAATGCCAATTGTAATGCGAAAAACACACTTATTTAAAAGGGAATAAAACATGATTCGATTATATAAAATGGAAAGGGATGATGTACAATGGCAAACTTGATACCAAAGCCATTGAAAAGTTAAAATAGTAAAAGATCAACGAAAATAAACTGAATTAAGGAATACGTCATGCTTTTTTTACTCAGCATTTTATTCACAGCAACATTTAAAACATGCCTTTTGTTTTCACACCAATTAATATTATATAGCGGCCTTACTTTCGACAGCGGCCTCCCCCCCCCCCCCCGCCCCCCACCCCGGCCCCCCCATCAAATTCGACAAATAGATTTATTTAATTTCATCTGCATAAAAAACCCAAGCATTGTCGACTGATTGAATTGGGTTTAATCTGTCAGCCCGGCACGGATTCAAGTTCGGAGTTTTGTGTCATGAAAAGGGATTGTATTGTCTGAAAATAATGTCCAGGGAAATACCGGTGACAGAGAGAGAGAGAGAGTGTGTATGTGTGTGTGTGTGTGTGTGTGTGAGAGAGAGAGAGAGAGAGAGAGAGAGAGAGAGAGAGAGAGAGAGAGAGAGATAAAGAAAAGAGAGAGTGAGTGAGTGAGTGTGAGACTGAGTGAGTGAGAGCGAGTGTAAGTTTTTGAGAAAGAGAGAGAGTGAGTGAGTGTGTGTGTGTGTGTGAGAGAGAGAGTGAATGTGAGTTAGTGAGTGAGAGAGAGAGTGTGTGTGAGAGAGAGCGAGTGTGAGTTTTTGAGAAAGAGAGAGAGAGAAAGAGTGAGTGTAAGTTAGTGAGAGAGAGTGAGTGAGAGCGAGTGTGAGATTTTGAGAAAGAGAGAGAGAGAGAGAAAAAGAGTGAGTGTGTGTGTGTATAAGCGTATAGTGTTTGGTAGTAGGTGGTGCTGTGTGGGCCGATGTGCTCTGTACGAGGGCTGACTTCAATTTACACCTTGTGGTTCTGTGTGTGTGTGTGTAGGTGGTGTGTGTGTGTGTTACTCAGTTACTTGTTCGTCAAGGGGAATCCACGCAATGCGAGCTAAGCTCATTATTATCGCGCCTCCTTAACTGGGAATGTATTGCGTGAAATGCATGTTAAGTGTTTTATGTACTGTTGGAATGGCTGTGGATGTGTGTGTAGTCTGTATTTAGCCAATTGGCGACATCGGAAACGAATGCTTAAGGTGGATCTGTATGGTACCATTCTCACTATAGACGGTACCGTCTCACCCGAAGGCTTAGGTAGCCATCAGCTTAGGTGAACCATATGATACCCATCTCGCCTTGTACCATTTTTGCCAACCCCAGATGGGACGTCACAACGTCGTCCACTTATTCCAGGTACCTATTTACAGCTAGGTGAACTGAGGCTAACACATGAAAGGAGACAAGCCCAATTTGTCTCCGCCCGGCCGGGGATTGAACCCCCGACCCCTCGTGTGTGAGACGAGAACTCTACCTACTAGGCTACGGGTGTGTGTGTGTGTGTGTTTGTGTGTGTGTGTACATAAAGAGTACAAAGTACAAAGGAGTACAAAGGAAATCAAGCAACAACAGATCTAGTGACCCTTCTAGGTTGCTTGTCCTCCAAAACACTGAGGATCAAGTGTCCAAACAGTGGTTTAGAGTGGGTAAGGGAACATTGGAAAGGGAACTACTGCCCTGCCACTAACCTGGCAGGACTAGGAAGTTAGTAGGGGACATAGGGGTTAGTAACTGAGGGGAGGATAAAATAAAGTTATTCATTTACAAACGCAGTCAGTCGCGTGTTTGATGCGAGATATTTGTCTAGGCGGAATTTAAATGAATCAACGGTGCTGCAGTCTATAATGTCTCGGGGAAGCCCATTCCACAAGTTGACAACTCGATTGAAGAAGAAATTCTTAGATTCGTGTGAGTTAAAAGATTTACCAATAATTTTGCAACCGTTTCCCCGCGTGTAATTAGATTGGTCGATAGTGAAGTACTTACTACAGTTCATATTGTCGATGCCTTTGATGATTTTGAACACTTGAATTAAGTCACCTCTTAATCTGCGCTGGGTTAAAGGAAATAGATTTAATTCTCTAAGACGCTCTTCGTATGGTTTGTTCTTTAGGCTAGGTATCATTTTGGTAACTCTACGTTACACTCGTTCTAGCTTGTTTATGTCTTTTTGGTAATAAGGGCACCAGCATTGAACGCAGTATTCCAGAAGAGGGCGGACTAAGGAATTGTAAAGGGTTACGATTACGTCTTTGGATTTATGCTCAAATGATCTGCCTATAAAGCCAATTATTTTGTTTGCCTTCTTAACAACTTCTGAACATTGTTGACTCGGTTTTAGGTTACTCAATATTGTTACTCCCAGATCGGTTTCTCTGTTTACATTCTTAAGCTGAGTGCCATTCATCGAATAGTTTGCTTTCTCATTTAGGTATCCGATATGTAGTACTTTACATTTATCCTCATTGAAACTCATTTGCCAAATTTGGGCCCAATGTGACAATTTATCTAGATTGTGTTGCATATCGTCAACTTGATCTTTTGAGAGTACGCTATTTGAAATTTTTGTATCGTCAGCAAATTTTGAAATTGTACAGGTGAGACCCTCATCTATGTCGTTGATGTAAATTAGAAAGATAATTGGTCCTAGTACCGATCCCTGGGGTACCCCGCTACTTACATTGGTCCATTTAGATGCCTTACCGTTTATGACTACACTTTGCTTTCTGTCGCTGAGCCAATTTTCTATCCATTTCAACACACCGTCTTGTATTCCATGCGCTTTTAGTTTTAGCAGTAAACGTTTGTGGGGAACTTTGTCAAAGGCAGAGGGGGAAGGGTATGGTTTAGTTGTGTGGGTTTGTGTTAGTTAGTGTGAGAAAGAAAAAAGAGTGAGATAAACTGTGTGAAAAAGAGAGCAATTGTTTTTTGTAATTACAGACTGCGTGTGTGTGTGTGTGTGTGTGTGATGGAAATAGATGCGGAGTATGTGTGTGTGTGTGTGTGTGTTTGTGTGGGTATAAGTATATGATCTTTATGTTTGTGTGTATGTGTGTGTTTACAATTATGTATGTGTGTATGATTTTATGTGTGTGTAAGTATATAACTGTGTAAGAAAATATGTATAAGTGTATGTGCGTGTGCGTGTCCAGTGTGTGCGTGTGTGCGTGCTGCAGGAAAAGATTTAAAAGTTACGGTTAGTGATAGACTGGCCATGAGATTTGATTTTGCCCCGAGGGGCGAGTTTATTGAGCAGCGCCCCCCATCCTGTGAGGGGACAACCACTAGTAAGGCGATACATACTGCTCAAAGAGCCATTATTCCACTGAAACAACAGCATCGTCGTCTGGTTACATTCATATTTGTGTTTATAAGTCAGGTTGGCATTATTCAGATGTGTTATTAGTTTCCTCATTTAATTGTCACATGGTCTGTATAAAAAAAAAAAAGAAAAAAAAAAAAAAAAAAAAAAAAAAAAAAAAAGCAAGCAAGCAAGCTTGTAGTGACTGAATTATTAATTGACAATAATAGCACTACAGAACTAGTGCAATCGTATGAGGAGACTATTCATATTTTCATTACATCAATGGTTATTGAGATCATAGTTAGCTGAATACAATTATTACAAAAAATAGGCAATGGTATAAATCAACATAATACATAATTTAATACAGGCGGACATAATCATGATCCGGTTCGTTGTGCACTGGGAGCTAAGGTGTCTTGAGATCGCCTCGTACCCATAAACAACGAACGTATTATAGTCTGCATGGTTGGTATCTAATTGAATATACTTAGTGGGTATTTCAAGAATGTCAGGGGGTAAGGAAATGTGATTTGTATATTAGAAGACTGTGATTAACGAGACGTGTAACATGTGGAGGGAGGTGGTAGAAAGAGAGGGATCTCGTTGGGGGTGGAAGTTTCGCTCCCAGGAATTTTCGTTCCTGTGGTATTTCAATAATAATAATAAAATAATAATAATAATAAGGGGACAACCACTGGTAAGGCAATACATACTGCTCAAAGAGCCATTATTCTACTGTAACAACAGTATCGTCGTCTGGTGTTATTATAGTTTCCTCATTTGATTGCCACATGTGCTGTATATACGTGCTCATGGAAAACAAACAAAAATGTGACTGAATTATTAATTGACAGGTAAATAATAGCACTACAAAACTAGTGCAATCATATGAGGAGGCCATTCATGTTTTCTTACATCAATGGTTATTGAGATCATAGTTAGCTGAATACAATTATTACATACATGATGTGACTAATATTTCGAACTACATAAATTATTATGCAATGATAGTACCACAAATATATTACAATCATATGAGGGACACTTCACATTCTTCATTACATCAACGGTTATTGAGGTCATAGTTAGCTGAATACAAGAGTCACATACATAATGTGACTAATATTACCAACTACCGAAGTTATAATGGAATTATAGTAATACAAATATTTTACAAACATGAGTTACATGGTTCAAATTCTTATTACAATAATGGTTATTGAGGGGATAGTTAGCACAATATGACCAGTGGAGAAGTTTACATGCCGATAGTAATATAATATTTAGTAGGGTGTGTGGTTATGGCAGAGAGGGAGGGGGTTTTTATTTGATTTGATTTGATTGTTTTATTGAGAAAAGTACAAATGTTACACAAGTATCATAGTTACATTATCTCAAAAGGGCGAAGGTGCATACGCAATCTGCACCCTATTTCTAGCTTAAACTATGTCATTACATATATAGTTAGATGAGTAATACATTGATATTGAAGATTATTTTTAACACTACCTAAGTTTAGTATATACAGTATTATAATAAAGACATACCGGTATCTAAAATACATGAGTCCCCGTTATAGACCTTGATCAGATTGTTTTTTGTTTTTAAACGCGCATGCTGTCCCACAAGACCCCCAACTGAGCCCCGACCGTGTTAATCCCTCTTTAAACATCCTAGAGGGACCCTACCCGTCGTAACCCAGTCACCAGACCCCAGCCAATGCCTTCTCTATACATAATTATGTATAGAGAAGGCATTGCCCCAGCACCCAAAACACACAGCCATACAGATTCAGATTCAGATTCAAATTATTTTATTTCCATAAAATAATATTCGGAGGGAAGGTGCAAGTGGTCCTCCGGGAGGGACAGTGCCGCATATCCGGAAGTACTTGTACATCAAGCCATTAGCCGAGAATATTGAGGACAATACAGCAGTATGGTTAGGGGTTTTGTAGGAGGTAGAGGAATGGGTGGGAGAGGAGTAGGGGGGGGGGGGGGGGGGAGGAGGAGGAGGTAAGGTACTCCAGGGAGGAGGAAAGTGTGAGAGGGGAGGTGTGTGTGTGTGTGTATGTGTTGGGGAGGGTTGGACATACTACATATAAATAAGTTGTTTAAGGCCAGCCATAGTACTGAAGATAAATATGGTAGTAAAAAAAAAAAAAAAAAAAAAAAAAAACATCTTAAAAGGGAAAGTTTGAATTTCAACGCAAATCTACAGATATCAGCAGTATCGCTTCGTCGTACCTGACACAACATATCAATAAGTAAGGAAGGAAACTGTATACGTGCAAAGATCAAGATTCAATTAAGTTTAGTAACAAAACAATATTCAGAAGGAAGATACTAGTAGTCCTCCGGGAGGGATATGCCGCATATCCGAAGGTACTTAATTGTAGATCAAACCATTAGCAAAGAATATTGAGGACAATTATGTTGCTTACATATGCAAGGGTCATGTATATTGGCTTGCAAAAGGATATGAATTGGCACTTAACAGATTATTTAATAAAAGCTGTGTTAGAGGCTCAGAGGGGATATGTATATACTGTACATTGTCAATCTATTAAATGAGAATAGCAGTGATAAGTAAAGAAATACTGACTGGTATTATAAGTGTGACATGATCAATGAAAATATGAAATCGTGTAGAGGGCGTTACAAAGGGTTTAAGTGTGACCTTGTAAGAAAGAAGAGATGTGTGGAGGGCAAGGGGTGCATACTTATAAGTTCATGTTTCATGTTTACAGTACATATTATTGTGGGGGGGGGGGGGTGGTGGGGGGGGGCAAAGTTCTTGTGTTTTTTTTAGTATGTTATTGATTACGTTATTCTTTAGCATGTATATTGCTTGATCCTCAATTGTGGTTAACTGATTATTCCTGTATTCCCTAATCATTGGGCATTCCAAGATATAGTGCTCGAGAGAGTGTTTGTTGGGAGCTCTGCAAACCCTATATTTGCCTGTGCTCTTCTTCTACCTACCAATTCAGCTGCCATGGATAACAATAGCCAAGCCTTATTCTTGCATGTACTGAGTCTACCCTCCTACCTCGTTGTACGTTTACCATAGGTGTATTTGGTTCGTAAATGCTACTTTATTGTAGTAGTTTTATAGATCGGCTGGTATTATGATGTCTAGCTCTGTCTTCATTCCACTCTTTCTTCTTGTGTCTTTTTAATTATAGTTCTCATTTGTTTCAATGACAGTTCAAGAATATGATCAGGTTCTTCTTTCTCTGAGGCCGTCCTTGGCAAGCTTATCTGCCCTTTCATTGCCGGGGATTGCCTACATGTGAAGGAATCCAGGCAAATTTGACCCCCTAGCCCCCCTTCTCCCCCTACACATTTTATCCCCCGTCTGATATCTTGTACAAGGAAAGGATAGGTGGGTTGGGGGCTAGAGATAGCTTCCAAGGCCACCCTGCTGTCAGATAGGATAAGAATATTCTTTCCCCCTTCGAAAGATACTCCCAATTCCCATCGCTATTGCCCACCAGCTCAAGTTTGAGTGGAGGAGGGCCCAGTCCTGTAGCCTGGATAGTTCATTGTCTTCCTGAGCAAAGTTGCCACCACTGATGGCAGCTCCTGCCCTCCCAGTTACGGGTGTTAAGTGAGCCGTCACAGTATACCTGATCAGTGTTCTCATCTGTCATATCTTCTATTAGTGACATCAAGTTTGTGTTCAGAGCGTAGGACGGGATCTCAGACTTTTTGTGTGTCGAGTTGAGTCGCTATAATCTCAATAGTGGCCTCTTCCCAGGGGCGGAAGGGGGGACACTCAATTGCCCGGCTCATCTGGATGGTAGTCTGTAAGCTGGCTGGCGGGGTGGGGTCAGTCAGTTGCCAGTCACCGATATAGTAGTCTGTAAGCTGGTAGTCAAGAATGTCAGCAGCAGTTACATGTGGCCAGTCCCTGCCTTTTAAGTCATCTATTCTAAGTAGCTCCATTAGTGCAGTCTTAGGTCTTGTTCTTCTCTGTCGTCTCTCAGTGTTCGTATGCCTATTATCATATTTGTTTCTTTTATTCTATCAGTGATGGACGATAGATTTAACTCATATCTAAGATATTTTACCTTGACATTTCTCGGACATCCAAAAATAAGTCTCATGGCCTCATTTTGCAGTTTGTCAAGTTTTTTCGATCTGATTAGCAGGTAGACAGGAGAGAGCAGGTGCATGGTAGTCAATTACTGATCTAATATAGGCAATGTACATGGTCCTGAGGATAGTGATGGAGGCACCCAAGCCTTTTCCATGACATTACTTTAAGGGGCCTTAGTCGTCTTTTACAGGTGGTCATTACATGATCAAATTCAACATTATTACCCTGTAGTCCCCCAACATACACTCCCAGATATTTATAATAGTATACCCTCTCCAGTACATTACCATGGAGATGTAGAGGCTTGTTACGATTCCAACCTTTTGTTATGGCTTTTGTTTTGTTTGTTGATATTACCAGGGCCTAATTGGTCACAAGCTTCTCCTACCAAGTCTAGGGCACGTTGCATGTCCCTGTGACTATCCGGCCTGGATCAAAATATCATCAGCATAGCTTTCACAGATCACTCCTCTGGAAATTTGAGTCTAACAATAATGTGCATTAATATGTTGAATAGTAATTGGACTTAATACTCCCTCCTGTGGTGTACCCAGCTCAAGCTTACGTACTTCAGACTTTTTACCTTGAAAGACGACATATGCACTTCTATTGCTGAGCTATTCCTTGATCCAGCCCAATAGTTTACCTTTTACACCCATTTTCGCCAACTCGCAAAGTATTACATCCCTGTTTGCTACATCAAATGCACCCTTTAAATCTAAAAATACAGTAAAGTTACACCTATGGTTAAAGAGATATGATGTGATACAGGACATTGTACTTCTGCCTTTGATGTAGCCATTCAAATGCGGGCTCAATTGTGACTCTATTTTGTGCAGTAGCCTATTAAGGACAATCCTTTCAATTGTCTTGCAATAACAAGAAAGAAGTGATATAGGTCTCATGGCTGTAACAGAACCAGCCTTGGATACAGGAATTATGACAGCTCTTTTCCAGTCAGGAGGGATGACACTGTTGCGATAGCTAAGGTTAAAGAAATCCAGCAATGGATTGCCTGCAACCTCTGTCATTGCACGTAGAATGGGATATGTTATCCCATCCTCCCCGGGGGCACTACTTTTGTTGTTGGATAGGGCTCTTTGGAGCTCGTAAGTGTTTATATCTTTACACGAGTCATCCTTAATGGCTAGTGCTTCGTCTACTTGTTGGCGAAAATCAGGCAGGTTGGGTCCTAGCTTATTCCTAACTCTGAGAGGCAGATTACTGTAGGTGGAGGCAGAGGCCCATTCATCCATAAGGGTTTGAGCAAATTCCTGAGGGTGGGGATGTGCTGCAGCTTGGTTAGTTTTCCCCCTTGCAATATTTATTTTCCTCCACACAACACTGATGGATGTATCTTTATTTGTGTGATTTAAAAAGTCTAACCAGAATTTCTCCCTTGCTTTAATTTTAGCCTGATGGGCCCTTTGACCACAGATTTTTATATTTTCAAAGTTTTCACCAGTTTTATTACCCTTCCAAATTTGTGTAGCAGTTTTTAACAAATTGGTGGTATCTTGTACCTCTTTATCATCCCTGTACCACCTTTGCCAGATTCCACCCTTGGCGTTTGAACGGTATTTGTTTCCCCTATTTTTTTTTTCTTGTTTGATTGCTGTTTGTTTGTTGTCTTTTTATGAGAGATTTGCTGTTAAGCATATCTTGTTAGATCTTGATAGAAAGTATTTATTGAGTTAGTCTCAGGATATGACTCAAACCACTTACTCATTCCCTCCACAAATTCTTTGGTATGCTGTGGTAGGAGTTGGAGCCTCTTCCTCCCCCCATCAACCCGCCTCTTTTTAACATCTAGCTTAGTTAATAGTGCAAAGTGATCAGATAATAGTAAGTCCTGCTTGTGAACAGAACAGGTACGATATGGCTCGTTATACAGACAAACATAATCTAGCCTGCCACCTAGGACATGCGTTGACTCCGGCTGTCCTATTAGTCTTACCTCATTACAGGAGTTTATATAATTTAACCATCGTTGACCATTAACATTAGTATTATTCCTACCTTCATGCGAGGACAGAGCTCTATGGTGAGCATTTAGGTCGCCCATCAATAGAGTCTGTTCTTCATATAGCAGGTCAGGAAATTTTTGTGTATCGAGTGAGTTGCAACCTACATATATGTTGATTATATTAAGTTGGTAATCATCAAGGTATAACTTTAAAGATATATTTTCAGTGTCCCTACCAAAAGAACAATAAAACCTCTTTACAGGTATAGTCTTTTTGACATACGTAATCAAACCCCTGCAGATGTTTCAGTGCAGTTGTGTACATGGGCAATATAATTTCCAAATCTAGGGCGAAATGTTTCATTAGCCCTGGTTTCTTGGAGACATATTACATCCACGTCATGCAACATTGCAAAATGCTGAAGCTCTACAAAGCGTTGGTTAATGCCATTGATATTCCAACATAACACCTTTAGGCCTGTATCACAATTTCCTGTGTTATTCATCACTACCTACTTGGGTTTCTTCAACACTAGCTGTCTCTACCGAGTCTACCATACCCTCAATTACTTTGGCTGTCTCTTTCATTGTTGAAACAGCAGAGAGGAGGCGCATACCATCCCCTTCTGTAAGTTTTTCTAGTTTTCCCTTATTGATTTAACCGTGACCTTTCTTGGCAAGGCATGGGAAACATTGTTTAAAACATCGTCTCTTACTAATAGAAGTTCAGTTTGTTCCCCTCTAACACTGTGATATTCCCCCTGCTTACAGTTTGTAATATTACTCGCATTGTCACTATTGTTCTCCGCCTGGTTATTGTTCATTTTGTTGGCTACACATGCGAGTACCATTTTCATCACCTCATTTATTTGTGCTCTCATCATCTCACCTAATTGTGCTTGGAACTCAAGTTGCTGCTCCATGAGCTGTTGCAGTTGCTGTTGGCCATGAGACGTGAATCAAAATGAGGGAGGTGGTGGAAGAAGAAGAAGAATTACAAGGGGGTAGGTGGAAGGAGAAGAAGAAGAAGAAGAAGAAAGGAGGAGGAGGGTAGGTGGAAGAAGAAGAAGAAGAAGAAAGGAGGAGCTGGGTAGGTGGAAGAAGAAGAAGAAGAAGAAAGGAGGAGGTGGGTAGGTGGAAGGAGAAGAAGAAGAAGAAGAAAGGAGGAGGTGGGTAGGTGGAAGGAGAAGAAGAAGAAGAAGAAGAAAGGAAGAGGTGGGTAGGTGGAAGGAGAAGAAAAGGAAGAAGAAATGAAGAAGAAGAAGAAGAAGAATTACAAGGGGGTAGATGCAAGAAGAAGAAGATGAAGAAGAAAGGAGGAGGTGGAAGAAGAAGAAGAAGAACAACAACAAAAGGAAGATAAATACAGTGAACAAAAATAGAAGGTATATACTCTAGGACCCAAATGTGGCCTCTTGTTGACTCCTTACGCTGCTTAACCCTTTGAGTATCAGCGACGTGTATTATAGCTATATTTAGACGATACTATGCAGCTTAGGAAGGATCTGAAGCAGTTGTTGTTGTTGTTGTTGTTGTTGTTGTTGTTGTTCCCCAGGCTGTCTGGCCGAACAGCCCCAAGGTCTCGAGCAAGGCCAAGGCCATAAACGAGCGCCCCCACAAAATCCTCCCTGCTTACCACTAACAAAGCCCGGGTGACCGAAGCCACTCCAAGGCAGGGAGCTGAGGAAGGTGCAGAAATGCCCGGGAAACCAAAGCCCCACCCAAGGCCCTGTGCCCCTCAGCAATTATGAAGGGAAAGTTGAGGGGCAAGGGAAAAATGTGACGCTTTGGCTCCCAATCTACCAACTTCTAGGTTGGCAGTAGGGAGGTCAATCCACGGAAAAGACGCCGCCACTCGAGATCTAGAAGATATATAAGTAAAAGGAACAGTCAGAGTAAGCTATGGGTATGGCAGAGATCGCTCAGTTCTCACTCGGATAGACCAGCCCATCACCACATGACTAGAACCCAATCCTCTCAGCATCAGCTAGGAAAGGCCCTAGAAAGCCGCCTTTGGCGGGGGGATAGCTCCCCTATTTCAACTCCTTTCGGGGTTGGGCACCCGCCCAACTGAAGCAGTTAAAAAGGTTGGTTGTGATAGTTTAAAGCCTTATTATTGCTAGAGGTCCTTCCTAAGCTGAATAAAATCATCTAATAGTAACCAGAATACAATAAAAAGGATGTCCCCGGTACTGGACGGGTTAAGGGAGGGTTTCTGGACCCTTTCTCCCTCATCTTTAGCCCCATCACTTTTCAGATTTTTAAGACATTCGCCCCATTAGTTTGGTAATTAAAACATCTTTCATTCAATTTAGGTGTCGATTTTTTTCGAGAAACATTGATAAATCAGCTGCTAATGAAGTAAGCTTTTACGCCAGGTTGAAATGAAACTATAGTAACAGCTTTAACAATATAGCCCTGAGTCTATGTGTGTGTGTGTGTGTGTGTGTGTGTGTGTGTGTGTGTGTGTGTGTGTGTGTTTGAGAGAGAGGTAATTTTAGTCAATGGTGATCATCCGTAATTAGATGCTGCTACTGCTCTCTCTCTCTCTCTCACTCTCTCTCTCTCTCTCTCTCTCTCTCTCTCTCTCTCTCTCTCTCTCTCTTAGCCAGTTAATATAGATCATAATATTTTATGTGCTAAAGTTTCCAACTAAAATATTAATTTTTTACAACTCCAACTTTAATTCATGGTTGCGTGTTGTATTCATATTGAGGCTAAGTACCTTGTTATATGCTCCACATGGTCAAACCCTTTCACTAGTATAAATTCTTCAGGTACTTGGCCTTTAACAGTCCACACAGTTTCAACGAGAGGAAACCGAGAGCTCTCAACCAAACCTCATAGCTCAGTCTCCTAAACTCAATCAGTAGACCATTTGAACCAGTAGCTCTCAACCAGTACCAACTCCACCAATACTGATAGGGATTATCAACTCTGTGTAAGAAGAGTGGTACCCCCCCCCCTCTTCATATAGTGGTACCCTGCCGGCCGAAATGTCTGTCTGTCGTTGTCGTCGTCCAACGATATATTTAATCCCTTAACTACTGAGTTTTCGATAGTTAATGGGAAAATTTGAAACTATTATGTCTCTGCATTATATAAATACTAAGTTTTCCTAATTAACGCCATTGAGGTTTTGTCCATTGAGGTTCTGTCCATTGAGGTTTTGTCCATTGAGGTTCTGTCCATTGAGGTTTTGTCCATTGCGGTTTTGTCCATTGCGGTTCTGTCCATTGAGGTTTTGTCCATTGCGGTTTTGTCCATTGCGGTTTTTGTCCATTGGGTTTTTGTCCATTGAGGTTTTTGTCCATTGGGTTTTTGTCCATTGGGGTTTTGTCCATTGAGGTTCTGTCCGTTGAGGTTTTGTCCATTGCGGTTTTGTCCATTGCGGTTTTTGTCCATTGAGTTTTTGTCCATTGGGTTTTTGTCCATTGGGTTTTTGTCCATTGGGGTTTTGTCCATTGAGGTTTTGTCCATTAGGGTTTTGTCCATTAGGGGTTTGTCCATTGCAGTTTTGTCCATTGGGGTTTTGTCCATTAGGGGTTTGTCCATTGGGGTTTTGTCCATTGGGGTTTTTCCATTAGGGGTTTGTCCATTGGGGTTTTGTCCATTGGGGTTTGTCCATTGGGGTTTTGTCCATTGGGGTTTTGTCCATTGGGGTTTGTCCATTGGGGTTTTGTCCATTGGGGTTTTGTCCATTGGGTTTTTTTCCATTAGGGGTTTGTCCATTGGGGTTTGTCCATTTGGGTTTTGTCCATTGGGTTTTGTCCACTGGGGTGTTGTCCAATAGGGGTTTTGTCCACTGTGGTTTTGTCCACTTGGGTTTTGTCCATTACGGGTTTTTTCCACTGGGGTTTTGTCCATTAGGGTTTTGTCCACTGGGGTTTTGTCCATTAGGGGTTTTGTCCACTGGGGTTTTGTTCATTAGGGGCTTTGTCCATTGGGTTTTGTCCACTGGGGTTTTGTCCATTAGGGGTTTTGTCCATTGGGGTTTTGTCAATTAGGTTTTGTCCACTGGGGTTTTGCCCATATTAAGACCTTTCGTGCCATTTAGGTGTCGATTTTTTCCTGGCGAGCGATAGCGAGCCTGTAATAGGGGTCTAGGAGGTGATTTTTACAGCTTGATGGAGGTCTGGGGAGGAAACTAAAAAATAATGACAAGATAAAACATTTGGGTTTTGTCCGGACACCAACAAATATGCCATATCGCTGAAAAAGTAAATAATCTATTAAACTACGTAGGTATACCTTCCGCTCTGCTGACCACCAATGTTGTGACCCATTAGCCGTATAACTGCCTCAATAAACCCCACAGCCATTTATAAAATAATTGTCCCGCGCACATCACAACTACAACATGATAAATGACAACTTAAGGGCAGATAGGCTGGTTTGTTGGTCTATTATTGGTTGTATTCCTTTATTTTGTAGTTTCCTCGCTCGACCTCCATCAAGCTTAGAAAAACACCCCCTAGACCCCTTCAAGATAAATTTGTACATTTTTCGGTATAAAAATGTCCCGGCCGAAGGCCGATTCCTTCTAAAATTAGAGGCTCGCTATCACTCGCCAGGAAAAAAAAAAAGTGTTAATATTGACAACAAATTTAGGCGAAAGGTCTCAAAATAGCCAACACTAACGGAACGAACGTCCTAAAACCTCAACACTAATATGCTAAACATGAGGGAGAAGGGGGTCCAGAAAAAGCAAGTACTACCCCCTTAACCCCTTCAGCACCAGTACGTCATTTTCATCACATTCTGGTTATTATTAGACGACTTTATGTACCGGTAGTTTGTAATCCATCTATGGGACTCAAATGGGTAAATACGCTCTCAATAAAGCCTCGTAGTAACATAGGTCATTCTTAAACTGCATACAATATTCTAGATTCAGCCAGAATCTAAGGTAAACTGGTGTCCTAGCATGGTGCTGAAAGGGTTAAAAGGAGCACAGTGGTTGAGCTGCATCAATTATATCATCAATGACATCATACACTCCATCACCATCAAGCATTATCATCATCATTATTCAACCATTGTATTTAGCTAAGGGTTCATGTTTTTTTTGTTTTTTTGTTTTTTTTTTGTGGGGGGGGGGGGGGGGGTTATGTCTTTCTGGGGTTACGGTCTTTCTGGGGTTAGGGTCTTTCTGGGGTTTTGGTCTCTGGGGTTTAGGTCTTTCTGGGGTTACGGTCTTTCTGGGGTTAGGGTCTTTCTGGGGTTTATGTCTTTCTGGGGTTACGGTCTTTCTGGGGTTAGGGTCTTTCTGGGGTTTATGTCTTTCTGGGGTTACGGTCTTTCTGGGGTTAGGGTCTTTCTGGGGTTTAGGTCTTTCTGGGGCTTAGGTCTTTCTGGGGTTTAGGTCTTTCTGGGGTTAGGGTCAGGGTCTTTCTGAGGTTTAGGTCTTTCTGGGGTTTAGGTCTTTCTGGGGTTAGGGTCTTTCTGGGGTTTAGGTCTTTCTGGGGTTAGGGTCTTTCTGGGGTTTATGTCTCTGGGGTTTATGTCTTTCTGGGGTTTATGTCTTTCTGGGGTTTATGTCTTTCTGGGGTTAGGGTCAGGGTCTTTCTGGGGTTTAGGTCTTTCTGGGGTTCAGGTCTTTCTGGGGTTTATGTCTCTGGGGTTTAGGTCTTTCTGGAGTTTATGTCTTTCTGGGGTTTATGTCTTTCTGGGGTTTGTCTTTCTGGGTTTTAGGTATTTCTGGGGTTTGTGTCTTTCTGGGGTTTATGTCTTTCTGGGGTTTAGGTCTTTCTGGGGTTTATGTCTTTCTGGGTTTTAGGTCTTTCTGGGGTTTGTGTCTTTCTGGGGTTTATGTCTTTCTGGGGTTTGTCTTTCTGGGGTTTATATTTGTTCTGGGGTTTATGTCTTTTTAGGGTTTAGGTCTTTCTGGGGTTTATGTTTTTTTCGGGTTTAGGTCTTTCTGGGGTTTATGTCTTTTTGGGGTTTATGTATTGTTTTTTTTTTTTCTTTTTAGACAACGTTGGTGTCATTTGCAACGATATTCGGGTAGTATTCAGGTTATTTAATTATTGAAATAACAAATCAAGGTATTTACACCAGGCAGAAATAGGAAAATTAACCCGTTCACCACCATTATGTAATTTCCATCATATTATGGTTACCATTAGACGATATTCTTTATTTATAATCTACATCTACGAATCAAATGGGTAAATTCGATCTCAATAAACCCTCATAATAACATAGGCCCTTCTTAAGCTGCATAATAATAAAGGGGTAAATAAATAAATACATACTTTACGAGTACGAGCGGTCGGTTGTTTTTTTCTAGCCCCTCTTCTGCCTCGTGTTTAGCCACATTAGTTTTCAGATTTTAAGGCATTCGGCGATTTTAAGAACTTTCGCCCCATTTCTTTGTCAATATTAAGACCATGAAAGTGTCGATCTATGCTGGCGAGGGATAAATGTGAAATGCGTCTACAGTTCACAGGAGGTTAATTAAAAAATTCGGTGTATGCCGACGCATATCCATTATATTCTGGCAAGCAGGAGACGATTTTATTGAATTTAGGAACTCCATGGGTTAATTGAGTGTATGAGAGAGAGAGACGTTGCACCTTTGATGCCTAGAGAGCCTTCCGAAACTGAATAAAATCGTCTATTGTTAGCCTGCATAAAATTAAAAAGGGGCGTCCTAATACTGAAAGGGTTAACGGAAGGAGGTTAACGCTAATTGGGCCCACGTCTTGTGGGTTATTAACATAATTGGTTGAATTATTATTATTGGGAAGTTTGGTTATTTTTGGTCATTTTCGAGCAAGGTATTTTGAGTTTGTCCCGGAGGCTAACAAAAACACCTTCCCAGACGTCCCTGAAACTAAAAAAATCAAATAAAGAGAATATAAAAAATGCTTACCCAACCCCCTTCAGGTTAAATTTGTACATTTTTTATAGGAAAATAGGAAATACGTGTTTCTTCGAATTTACAGGTTCACTATACACTATATCACTATAGCTTGCTTAGAAACAAAATCGACACCTGCATGGGGAAAAGCATCCTATTATTGACAAAATAATGGGGTGAAACGTCTTCCAATCGGTGGTCGGAAAGAAAGTATCAGGAAAAAATGCAACGGTAAAAAAGTAACAATTTTTGCTAGGAAAAAAGACAACAGCAAAAAAGTAACAATGTTTATTGTATTTAGGAAAAAAAGTAACAGCTGTCAAACTACGAATTTATTTTCATACCATTAAAACATTAAACACATTAAAACACATACAGGTTTAGACCTATGCCAATGTTCGTGTTATACATATATTATGGCCAATACCTTCTAAAAATTCTGAGATAGACTTTCTTCCTTCCACTCTGTCATTGCATAGACGTTGTAGTCGCTTCTGCATTTGAATGGCCTTTCTTCTGTTCTTTGGTTTGGATGCAGTGTATGTAAATGGTCTCTGCAGCTACAAGACGATTTAGGTCCTCTTCTGTGCCAAAGGCAATGATACGAGAGTTTGCTTCTGGCCCATTATCATAAAGGAGGAACTGCTGAGGGTTAGGTCCTAGTGTTACCTTCCACTCATCTGGCAATATGAAGTCATGTAGGTTTTCAGGGATTATTGGGGTGCGCCGCTGATACCGGAGGGATCGCTTGGTGTTCTCTTCACATGGAAATCGCTTCTCAACATCATGGTCTTGATTGGCAACTGCTTGGGCAAAGATCTAGTATGGTTTGTCCAGGGAGGTGGCTGCTTGCTGCTTCATCATGTTACGACACATTGTATAGGTCACGCAGGTTTGGTCAGAAGTGTGGTTATGAGGTAGCCCTGGCTGTGGATTATCCAACTGAGGTGTAGTGCTTAGACTTCCTCAACAATTTCTGTTCCATTTCTCTGAACATTTCCACCACATGTCTTCCTTCCGGATGCACGAACGTGTATAAATATATCATTCAAAGCAAATCTTGGTGCCACCCTTATTACTCTTTGTGACCTCCATGCTGTTATTGGATATGTGTGTAGCTACTCATCTGAAGAAGGCTCGTATTATGTTCGGAGCAAAACTCCGAATCAGTAAGCAAATTAATAAGCTCCGAAACAGAGAGCAAATTAATTTTGAGCAAACCTCTGAAATGAGTGAGCAATGAGTGTCATATATATTTAATTGGATTGGTATATTGTTATTGGTAATATTTTTTTTTTTTTTTTTTTTTTTTTTTTTTTTCTATATTCCAACTTACTTCCTCTCGGGCATAGGCTGAGAGCCTTAACATTCACCGCTTTACAATGAACAGTGAAGCCCGTGAGGTCTTGTTCCAGTCTAGGGAGTGAGACATGTGAAGCACGTAGAGTACAACGAGCACCTGCCATCTTGCCTTCACATGAGGCACGGTGCTCACTCATGGCCCGAAACGACCCCATCTCTGAAGCCATCTCGTTCCCGTGCTTCACTGTCTCACCCTCTACACTCGGACTCTCACACTTACACACACACAACGCCACCTGTTGAGCAGATAACTCACCAGGCATTGCACCCCTATAGCATATTTTGAATATGGGAATATTCATACAGTGCTATTTAATCAGGGAACAATGAGGGTATTTTATTGACGTTTCGGTGGGCTTTGTGGTAATGCACTGATATGTATATAATATGTATATAATATGTATATAAAATATATATAAAATAGGTTTTATGAGTTGATGAGGTTTAAACCAACCCTCTGATGCTTTATTTACTGTTACTTTCTTTCCTGTTACGTTTTTTCTTGTTGCCTTCTTTCCGTTACTTTTTTTCCTGTTACCTTTTTTCCTGATACTTTCTATCCTAGAATCCTTACAAGCTCCAAACTAATAGATCGAAACAGGGGAGTTCCAGAAAGACCTTCCTCGGGCCAGATAGGGTTAATACAGGAAGTGTAAAAAATATATATATTGTTTCTATGTTTCTATCAATATACTGTATATACTGTATATACAGTATATAATATATATATATATATATATATATATATATATATATATATATATATATATACTGTTTCAGAATATTCCTCAGAAATTGGCTTTTGTTCCATTCTCCTACATTCTATATCATTGTTAATAAAGGATTGGCGTGGTGGTGAGAGAGAGAGTGAGTGTCTGTGTGTGTGTGTGTGTGTGTGTGTGAGAGTGTGTGTGTGAGAGTGAGAGAGAGAGAAGGTGAGCATGTGAGAAAGAGAGAGAGAGAGGAGTGATGCAGAGAGAGTGTGTGGAAGTGAGAGAGAGAGAGAGACCTGTTGAATGAGATATAATCGAGTGTGTGTGTATGAATGTGTAACTCACTTACGATCTTGAGGACCCTTGAGGATCTCTCGTCAGCCATAACCTCCCGGAAGAGAGCTTAGAGTTCGTATTGTCCGATCATTGGGTAAGGCTGAGACCTTTTCGCACACCACACACCCGGGAAACGAGGTCATAACTCCTCGAACTACGTCCGGTACCCATTTACAGCTAGGTCAACTCAAGATCCATATACACCAGGTCGGCCGGGGTAATTACCAAAAACCGCTCGGTCTACGTACGTGACGTGGTACGAGGTCGACTGACCACCGCGCTCCTCCACTTATTCGTTAGCATAATATTATACCTCTTTGTTTTTCACTTTATGTCCCACATTGCATTAGTATTAGTATTAAGTGTGTGTGTGACAATTGTTGTTCATTTACAGTATTTTTTTTGTAAGCAAATTATCGCAATTGTAAATATAGCCTATGTATTACTGAGAATACTATAGTATAAAAATGGTAGACAAAAGGGTAGAGTAATAATACAGTACTTTCTTTTAAGGGTAAGTCAACTTGATTTTAATCACAGAACAAGTATGTTGTACTCGTAAATATATTGTACATAAAACATAAGACAATGGGAGTCTGCAGAAAGCCGAATGGCCACACAAGACAGATCCCTCTCACACCCAACCCATATCGTCCATATGCCATCTATTTTTATCTTGCAGCTTTCTATCATTTGTAATCCTACTATGGTGCTAGGTAGCCTATTCCACATTTCTATAACTTTTACCAAACTAGGATTTGCCACTATTTACTTTGTGCTTTAGTAAACCTGAATATGGTATTTTAGAACATATGAGGTTCTAAGGTGTATTGATTGACAGCAATATATATATATATATATATATATATATATATATATATATATATATATATATATATATATATATATATATAGAGAGAGAGAGAGAGAGCGATATATAAACACATAACTCAATATAGAAAGGCAGAACAAGCTAGTAGCCTATTAGTAAAACATGTATAGATACAAACATCGCAATACACAGATAGATCAATAATTATACACTAAGACAGGTCAAAATATTGCTTGTGATCACTGTATAGCAAAAATAGTAAAAGTTACCATAAATCCGTTTTAGTTGGCTCCTGACCTTTGACCAGTGAGGACGTCCCCAGTGACCGCTCGTGACATACCTGTTTATCCCCTAGTGAGGTGAACATTCTTAGTGATGGCTTGTGTTGATGAGATTGTCACCTCTTCCCATGTTCTCCAGCTTTGTCTTGCTTTGCAAGAAAGGCTGGAGAATGTTGAGCTCGAGGTCCAATCTCTCAAGGACGAGAACCTAGCATTGAAGATGGCATTAGAGGAAACGAAAAATGCCACTGGTGTAGGAAAACCGGACTTTTCCTGGAAAGTGGTAGCTTCAAGTGGAACGAAGTGTACCTTGAAGAAGCAGTGTGTACCTGTAAACAACAAGTACAGCATCCTGCAGGACGAGTGTGATGGAAGTGAAGGCAGAGTGGGGGGAGGAGATGACCCGTCTTACAGCGAGGCAGTGAGAGGGGAGGGGAGGAAGTCTGCTGCTGCTGCTACAACTGCTGTGTTACGAACTGGCACTCGGGTACATAAGGGCTCTCAATCAGGACTCGAATACGGCTCGCTGCCACAACGGAAACACACGATCCCAACCCCTGAGTACTGCCAGCCGAACAAAAAACACCAATACCCTCCAGAGTTCAATCTGCTATAACGGGGTATACAAGAACTCGGTACTAGTGTTCAACAACAGACTAATAAAGAGTCAGGAATTATCTAGTCTGGTCAACAATCAAACAATGAAGAAAAAAACAACAACACAAAGAATAGTGTTGGCCGAAGCCGAAGTAATCCACCCTTGACTATGAACTTAAGAAGTCCTCCACCCTCTACTTCGGATCGGCACTATTACGTTACGTTAATTAATAGTCCTTAAGCATCGAGCAAGGAATCTTCTGAAAAAAGTTAGATGCTTCTCGGATGCTCGTAAGAAGTACGTATCGGATTTTGAACAGTAATTCAATAAGCAAAAACACTGGCAATTAAATACTATTAAAGGCTTAAATTGGCATAAGAATAATTAAAAGAATATGCAATAGTAAATGGCAAACATTAAAAGGAAGTACTCCGCAAATGCAACGGCAATAGCCTACTCGGATTGTGCTCGTGGGCCACTAATCACTAAAGTAGCCAAGCTTGCAACACATGAAATCAATAGTGCATAAACAATATCATACATAAGGAAAGCTTCAATACTATTCTGTATCTACTAATCGAGTAAAGTCTAGCTGGGGTACTGTGGGCAAAAGGTAGCAGTGACTGAGCAAAAACGGCTTGTAGCCTAGCGAAGTCCTGTTTAAAGTATTACGTTAAAACTAACAAGTGCACTTTGAGAAATCCAGATCCCTTGTATCTGGTTTTCTCCCGGCTCCTTGACAAAGTAAAAACAAACTGTTAAGAAAATACAGGGTGGTTAGGCTCTTGCCCTCACGCACTGTAAATTATTAACTCAACACAGTCAGCCGCGAAGACAACCTAGGCTTCACTGAACCAAAACGAGTATGCAGATTTATCGCTTAACCACTGCATCAAACAACAACTCGTAACACAGAAAAGCCTTACCCCAGTCTAGCATTACCTAGACTAGCAGAAAACAGGAATAATAATAATAACACACAGGGAAATGCATATACAAGTGCAACAAACATAAATCAATCCTATTCTAAGTCAACCCTTCCAAAATAGGCTATCTAATAGGCAAGTATCTCGTGAGAACTCAAGCGATAATACGTTGGCTGACTAGCTCTGCACCAACGGGACCATGGAAGTTAAAGAGGGTAGGGAAAAGAGGAGATAAGAATGTAAGGTAGTAGAGAAAGTTCCCATCAGTCAGAAGAATATATATAGTTAGCAAGGGAAATGAGAAGTCGCTCTGCCTAATGAGTTCTGATGAAAAAATGGCTAGACTTCCCTTCTATACCCGGCCCTCTAGTGAGCCCAACGTGAACTACTAAGGACCGCCCACTGACAACCATTACGTAATTTCTCTCTCTCCTCTGGGATACACAAAGGCTCCCCCTAGCACTGAGGGAGGGAGGAGTGCTAGTGAGTTAGGCCTACCTCCTGCCTGGCATACCAACTGACACCTAACTGTGGCTGTTTCTCTTCCCATCATTACAAATAAGTTTTACACACAATACTTATAACTAATGATATAAAATAGAACTCGTTGACTCAGATGAAAACAAAATACATATTCATAATACTTATAGTACAATGGCTCACACGAACTAAGTTAGGAAACTCTACATAGAATACAGCCAAAGTTCCTGCCCTGACGATCCTAGCGAGAGTGGGGCATGACTAGGCGTTCTGTACAGCATGCTCACACGTGGACATGCGTCACACCTCCCCCAAGATTTTACTCGCTAAAATTTACCCTGAGCTAAAATCTGACAAACACAGAACCCCATCAATCATCCCACACCCAGCGACCGCATGTCACTAAAACAAAGCTGAGTTTATCACCAAAACACATCTTATTATTACAAAAAAAAAATCACATTTTATAACTCCTCCCAACAATAGCAAAAAGACACAATATCATGCTCCCAGAGCGAGCTTACAGCAGCTCAGCCGTTTGATAGTTCGTGGACTACTCAAACTCTATAGGCTATGACAAACTTATACGATTACCTATATCAAAAGAAAGTTTTTATATAATTTTTATATTTTAATATGTTTTTTCCCGGCTGCACTATAAGGGCAGCCTATTTTCCTCCACTCAAACCCACACACCTGTGATAGCCTACGACTGATCATCCACCCTTGATAAACAATCCGCGATCACATTGTCACATCCAGCAATATGACGGATGTCCAGGTTATAATCCTGCAACATCAAAGACCACCTGGTCAGTCTCATATTGCGATTGTGAAATTGATTCAGGAATCTCAAAGGGTGATGATCAGTGTAGATAACCACGACTGGGCCATAGGCTGGAACATACACCTCGAAGTGCCTGAGCGACAGCACAAGCACCAGTAATTCCTTTTCTATTGTAGAATAGTTCTTTTGTGCAGCATTGAACTTCTTAGAAAAGAAACTTACTGGGTGTTCCACACCTTCATTGTCTGTCTGTAGCAAGACGGCACCAGCCCCTACACCACTAGCATCTGTTGCCAGCTGAAAAGGCCTGTTAAAGTCTGGGGCCCTGAGTATCGGGTGAGTACATAGCAAATGTTTCACCAAAGTGAAAACCTTTTCACACTCAGGTGCCCACAAAAACTTTTTGTCTTTAGATAACAAATCTGTGAGAGGTGCCAACACCGTTGAGTAACCTTTTATGAAGCGTCTGTAGTAGCCTATCATACCCAAGAATCTCATAATCTGTTTCTTGGTTGTTGGGTGCAGAAATTTATTGATAGCCTGTACCTTGTTCTGAGGAGGGCACACCTGTCCCCTTCCCACTACAAACCCAAGGTACTGCACAGTGACTTTTACGAAGTCACACTTTGCCAAATTTACTACCAGACCTGCTTCACTAAGTTTCCGGAACAAGGTCTCAAGGTGCTCACAATGGCTCTCAAAGTCGTCATCATAAATGATTACATCGTCCAAATATACGGTGCAATTCGGAATGTCCTTTACAATTTCATTCATCAGGTTCTGAAACGTTGCTGGTGCATTCTTAAGTCCATAAGGCATAACATTGCACCGGTAGGTACTCCCGTCCACAACAAAACCACATACCTCTTTAGCACGCTCGGACAAAGGTACTTGCCAGTAACCTTTTACTAAATCTACTTTAGACAAAAAACGAGCATTACCAATTTTGTCAACACTATCATCAACCCGAGGAAGAGGATATGGGTTAGTTGGAGTCAAACCGTTTTACCTACGGAAATCAATACAAAAGCGTACCTTGCCATCTGGCTTAGGCTGCAGTGTTACGGGGGAAGTCCACTTAACTGTGCCTTTCTCTATCAACCCTCTACCGAGCATATTCTCCAACTCATCCCTCAGAGCTGGTAGTTTTATGGGGGGCGCACGGTACAGGATTGACTTAAAGGGTATATGGTCCCCCACGTCAACATCATGCATAGCCTGAGTAGTGAGGCCTGGGTGTTCAGCAAATACAGTGGGGTATGAACCGAACAACTAACGGATAGCATCAAACTGCGGCTCAGGCAAATGAGCTATAGCCTCGTCAGCCCTTAGGCTCGAGTTCCCCGCCCACTGATCCGCTGAAACATGTTGATCCCAGCTATCCTCCTCTGAAGCTTGACTGTCCCCCTCTCCTTCTCCACCATGGCCGCAACAAGCCAACACAGGGACAGTGAGAGGCTCAGAGGGGCGCCTCACATACTCTTTAATAAGGTTCACGTGACATAACTGGTTCTTTTTCCTCCTGTCTGGAGTGGCAACAAGGTAATCTAAGTCTGAAATTTTTTCTACAATTTTATAAGGTACTTCGCAGAGAGGGAGTTACCAACCAAAGTCAACAAAATTAATACCTCTTGTCCTACAGTGAACTTCCGGAGCCTCACTTTGCGATCATACTTGTCCTTCATCAAAGCTTGTGATTCTGTCAAATTTCTACCTGCCATCTCCAGACTCTTAAGCATGCGCTCATGGCTTTCAAGCACATACTTTAATAATGGACAAGGCTGCACAGTCCCCTCCCAAATTTCTTTCAGCATGTTAAGGGGGCCCCTGACACGGTGTCCAAAAATCAGCTCGTTTGGACTAAATCCCAGGCTCTCACCAGGTACCTCCCGAGCAGCAAACAGCACATAAGGCAATCCAAGATCCCAATCCATACCGTTGTCAGCACAATAACACCTGAGCATGCTTTTAAGTGTAGCATGCCACCGCTCAAGCACCTCTTGACTCTCAGGGTGATACGTTGACGATACTACTGCTCGTATCCCATGCTGTTGCATTGTTTGCTTGAACATGTTGGAGGTGAAATTAGATCCCTGATCAGACTGAATCTCCTCCGGGTACCCGTACCTTGAGAAGTACCACAACAAGTTACTGACTACCGTCTTAGCCATTCCATTTTTCATAGGGTATGCATCGGGGTATCTAGTGGCAACATCCATTTTGGTTAACAAAAATTTATTTCCAGCCTTAGTGGGAGGGAGTGGACCAACCATGTCAACAATAATTTTACTAAAGGGTGGCCCAATCACAGGAATAGGGTGTAACAGAGCCTTACGAATAACTTGGTTCGGTTTCCCGACACGTTGACAAATATCACATGAGTTTATCCATGACTGCACATGAGACTTAATCCCCGGCCACCAAAACAATTTCCCCAAAGCCGCCACCGTTTTCTTGGCACCCAAATGTCATGATAATGGAGAATCATGAGCCAACCTAAGCAAACTTTCCCTGCAGCCCTCTGGCACGACCAGCTGGTCAACTGTACCTGATCCGCCCTCCCAGTTCCTTTTAGGATCTTGATATCGGTGGTATAAAATTCCATTAACGAAAAAAAAATCCCCTGCCTTTGCATCCCTATCTTCTTCTAACTCCACAGCCCCATTGGTACACTGCAACACCTCTGGATCCTCTAATTGCAACTTTCGAATGTCTGTGGGAGCCAACATGCCTAACTGCTTGGTCAACAACTCATGCCCTCCCCCAACATCCAACTTAGACATCCGGTTTTCTCGCTGCAGGTAACAGTGCTGTCTCTGAGTCTCTGCCTCCTCCACTACTTTATCAACTGTGTTAGGCACTGGAGTTACAACAGACTCGGTCAAAGGTCCTGCTATTGGGTCTTTTGGGAGAGCCACTGGTTCTAAACTCTTCAAACTTTTCCCAGCCTTCCGCTTCTCCTTAATTCCCTTCCTCCGCTGTTCTGTGGCCTGGGAAATAGGCTGTGATACCTTAAATGCTTGGGAACGAGTTACCACACATGCCATCTGTTGGCGTTGACAACTCACTACCCACTCTTGTTCCTCCCTACTCACGTCGGCCGGCCTCTCGGCAACGACTAAGGGTGGAACGTCTAAAGTAGGCACCGCAAAGTCGTTGCCGAGAAGAAGGTCGACGCCCTCCACTGGCAATTTCTCAACGATCCCAACATCTAAGTCCTTACTCACACCATCAACTTCCAGCTCCACACGAACCAACGGGTATGACCTGGTCGCATTAATACCCTGAACAACAACCACCCGTGCCGCATTAATTGGTCGCCCCGTAAAATTCTTCAACAGTGTCTGTGAAGCTCCAGTATCACGCAAAACTTCCACCTTATGCTGGCAACCCGCCCAATTTACCCTACCGGTCCCTCTATGGGCGCAAAAGACATCACGGACAGGGGACGAGCCTTCCTGAGTCTTATACATAGCCTGTGACCCTGCCGCTGGCAAACTACCCTGGGTAAATCCAGACGACATTTCAGCCACACCTATGCTGCGCACCAAAGACACGGCTGCAGCTGGCGGCTTACTAGGACAAGATTTTGCATAATGCCCCTTCTTTCTACAATGAAAACATTCCACTTCCCCTATCGGTCTCTTCCGATAAGGGGCGGAGTTCTGACCCTTCTGTAATGGGACGGCTGTAGTCTTTGGTTCAGTCCTGGTATCTTGGCTTTTAAACTGAGGTTTATATCTATAGTGATTGTCCTGAGCTCGAGGGTTTGGAGTATCGCGCCCCTTGGGAACTGCATCAACATGCTTTACAGATTCACATCCCCTGATTAGCGACAACCTGAGGTCAGCCATCTCAACTGCCTCTTGAAGAGTTCTTGGGTTCTTTTCTTAAATATTTAAAGTCATTTCTGCACCAGTACACTTATAAAACTGCTCGAGCAGAAACAGCTCAGTCAACTGTTCTGCCGTCTCAGCTTTCTCAGAACGTGTCCAGTTTTTAAGTGCATCTTTTAAGTCCCGGGCATGTTCAAGAAAGGTCGCCTCCCTAGTCTTTGTAACACCCCGAAACTTCAATCGATATGTTTCCGGTTGCAACTCGTATGCCCGTAGGACAGCTCTCTTCAATTCTGGGTAGTCAATGCAAGACTCTAAAGGCAGTGCATCATAAGCCTTCAGACCCTTACCCGTAAGTCTTGAGGAGACTAGAGCTGCCCACTTCTCTTCAGGCCAATTATGCTCCCTACACTTCTTCTCAAAACGATTAAAAAATTCTGTGACTTCAGTTTCACTAAATACCGGCACCAATTTGACTAAGTGGGCTAAGGACTGTTCTCTTACTTGGCCCTCATGGCCCATCCGAGTCCCTGTCGACTCTGCACGAGTCTTATCTAAATCTAATTTAGCACAATATTTCTCTGAGTCGTACCTAAGCTCAGCCTCATGCCTCCTGGTCTCATCCTCCTGCCTCCTGGTCTCATCCTCCTGCCTCCTAACCTCAATCTCATGCCTCCTAGTCTCATTCTCCTGCTTCCTAGCCTCAATCTCCTGCTTCCTAGACTCAATCTTAGCAAGCTCAAGTTTAAATATCATATCTGGAGACAGGCAGGAAGAGGGAGCTGCCACTACTGAAGGAGGGGGGGCAAAAACTGGGGAACCACCACGTGCACCACCCGAGGGCACTCTAATCTGCCAATTTTCATCCCTCTGTTGGAGAGTGCTAACCTCCGGTAACTGAGTGGACGGCAATGTGGGAGTCGAGTGAGAGGGGATCTGGGGAGGAACCCCCCCAAACGCCCTCTCCTCCGAAACCCCATGTCGCCCACGCAACACCCAGGAAATCAGCTCCCCCTAGGACATCTTTGCTACATTGGAAATGCCCAAAACCTTGGCTATCAGGTGCAAGCCACAAACATCCACCCCAGTCAGCCTCTCCTCCGTCACGTGGTACCGCTTACTCACAAAAACTCTAGCATCCTCCTCACTGGTTACTACCGGCACACCTTCAAATGACATCTCTCGCTCATCATCAGTGCTAATGCACGACATACTGAAGTCCACAAAAAAATTCTCGAGACAAAAGTGTTAAACTTCCTATGCAAGCACTAATTACTAAATTAACTGGAGCCTCTTAAATGCTTTACTAATTGCCATACAAAAAAAATATTCTTCAATATGCACGCTAAAATACAAACAAACAAATGTTGTACAACTCTGCAAAAATTTATACTGTTCACAAAATCCTAAGCAAGGTCGCCATTTGTTACGAACTGGCACTCGGGTACACAAGGGCTCTCAATCAGGACTCGAATACGGCTCGCTGCCACAACGGAAACACACGATCCCAACCCCTGAGTACTGCCAGCCGAACAAAAAACACCAATACCCTCCAGAGTTCAATCTGCTATAACGGGGTATACAAGAACTCGGTACTAGTGTTCAACAACAGACTAATAAAGAGACAGGAATTATCTAGTCTGGTCAACAATCAAACAATGAAGAAAAAAACAACAACACAAAGAATAGTGTTGGCCGAAGCCGAAGTAATCCACCCTTGACTATGAACTTAAGAAGTCCTCCACCCTCTACTTCGGATCGGCACTATTACGTTACGTTAATTAATAGTCCTTAAGCATCGAGCAAGGAATCTTCTGAAAAAATTTAGATGCTTCTCGGATGCTCGTAAGAAGTACGTATTGGATTTTGAACAGTAATTCAATAAGCAAAAACACTGGCAATTAAATACTATTAAAGGCTTAAATTGGCATAAGAATAATTAAAAGAATATGCAATAGTAAATGGCAAACATTAAAAGGAAGTACTCCGCAAATGCAACGGCAATAGCCTACTCGGATTGTGCTCGTAGGCCACTAATCACTAAAGTAGCCAAGCTTGTAACACATGAAATCAATAGTGCATAAACAATATCATACATAAGGAAAGCTTCAATACTATTCTGTATCTACTAATCGAGTAAAGTCTAGCTGGGGTACTGTGGGCAAAAGGTATCAGTGACTGAGCAAAAACGGCTTGTAGCCTAGCGAAGTCCTGTTTAAAGTATTACGTTAAAACTAACAAGTGCACTTTGAGAAATCCAGATCCCTTGTATCTGGTTTTCTCCCGGCTCCTTGACAAAGTAAAAACAAACTGTTAAGAAAATACAGGGTGGTTAGGCTCTTGCCCTCACGCACTGTAAATTATTAACTCAACACAGTCAGCCGCGAAGACAACCTAGGCTTCACTGAACCGAAACGAGTATTCAGGTTTATCGCTTAACCACTGCATCAAACAACAACTCGTAACACAGAAAAGCCTTACCCCAGTCAAGCATTACCTAGACTAGCAGAAAACAGGAATAATAATAATAACACACAGGGAAATGCATATACAAGTGCAACAAACATAAATCAATCCTATTCTAAGTCAACCCTTCCAAAATAGGCTATCTAATAGGCAAGTATCTCGTGAGAACTCAAGATAATACGTTGGCTGACTAGCTCTGCACCAACGGGACCATGGAAGTTAAAGAGGGTAGGGAAAAGAGGAGATAAGAATGTAAGGTAGTAGAGAAAGTTCCCATCAGTCAGAAGAATATATATAGTTAGCAAGGGAAATGAGAAGTCGCTCTGCCTAATGAGTTCTGATGAAAAAATGGCTAGACTTCTCTTTTATACCCGGCCCTCTAGTGAGCCCAACGTGAACTACTAAGGACCGCCCACTGACAACCATTACGTAATTTCTCTCTCTCCTCTGGGATACACAAAGGCTCCCCCTAGCACTGAGGGAGGGAGGAGTGCTAGTGAGTTAGGCCTACCTCCTGCCTGGCATACCCACTGACACCTAACTGTGGCTGTTTCTCTTCCCATCATTACAAATAAGTTTTACACACAATACTTATAACTAATGATATAAAATAGAACTCGTTGACTCAGATGAAAACAAAATACATATTCATAATACTTATAGTACAATGGCTCACACGAACTAAGTTAGGAAACTCTACATAGAATACAGCCAAAGCTCCTGCCCTGACGATCCTAGCGAGAGTGGGGCATGACTAGGCGTTCTGTACAGCATGCTCACACGTGGACATGCGTCACAGTTGCTACACCTGCTGCTACACCTGCTGCTATACACCGACAAAAGGAAAAAGCGAAGTCTGTTTTCATTGTCGGTGATTCATTGGTTATATACCTTGGCAGGGCAACAAACACTCAGGTTGGCAAAGTTGTCTGCGTGCCTGGTGCCGGAGTCGGGAGGGTGGCTGAGAAGATAGATGCTGTCCTGGAAGTGAGTGGGGAGGACCCCATCATCTTCCTCAATGCAGGGAGCAACGATATATGGAGATACAGGACTGAGGAGTTGCTCTCCAAGTATCAAGAAATGTTGGAGAGGATCAAGGAAAAGGGTGGAGTTCCTGTGGTAAGCAGTATCCTGCCAAGAAGAGGGGTAAGGAAGGAATGGTCCTCCAGTGCTATTGGTTAAATAGCCGGCTGGAGAAGTATTGCAAGGCAAATACTATTCCATTCCTGGATAACTGGTCCCTCTTTTTTGGTAAGGATGAACTGTATGCCCAGGATGGAGTACATCTCTCTCGACTAGGAGTTTCGACCTTGGCCAGCTCACTCGATTGTTGCGGGGTTTCGTTAAAAAAACCTGGGTGTGTAAGTAAAATACTGTCTCGATATGGAGCAGGTACTTCATGTGACAAACCAGTGAGTAAAATAGAAATAATCAGTCAAGATAGTGCGGATATAGTGATGTGTAATAGTAGTATCGATAACACTACACATGTAACTGATAGTAAAGATGAGAATGCTGATAGAGTAGAATTTCCGTCTAGAGCTAGTAGTTCAACAGGAAATAATAAGTTAGCTAAACACAATAGAAAATTAGTTACAAATAAAAGTAATAGGTTGAGGGTATATTATACAAATTGTAGGAGTTTATGTAACAAAATGAACGAACTTAGAGCACTCGTTAGCACAGAAAATATAGACATAATAGCGCTAACTGAAACGTGGATTAATACAGAATCTAGGCATTTTTTAGCAGAATTTGATATTCCAGGATATAGTTTGTTTAAATATGACCGAACAAGTAGGAGGGGCGGGGGTATAGCAGTGTTTGTCAGGAGTACATTAAAAAGCTGTATTAAATCAGGTATTAGACTAAATAATGATAATGAAAGTGTTTGGGTAGAGGTTAACGAAGGTAGTGAGACCATAGTTATTGGAGTTATATATAGACCGCCTAATATGAGTAGAAATGGCGGAACATCGTTATGGGAGGAAATTAAAATAGCATCAAGGTTTAGCAATGTGTGCATTATGGGGGATTTTAATTTTCAGAACATTGATTGGCAGCACCAAACAGGCGACTCCGATTCAGTAGAGTTTATTGAGGTAGTACAAGATAGTTTTTTTATTTCAATTCATAGATACGCCGACTAGAGGTATTAATATTCTTGATTTAGTTTTCAGTAACAATGAACATATGATAAATAATGTAGAGATTGGTGACCACCTAGGAAATAGCGATCATAAATCTATATATATTAATATACAATGGACAGGGAATGCTAAAGAGAACATAAGAACATAAGAACATAAGAAAATGGGAGTCTGCAGAAAGCCGATTGGCCTAAGCAAGGCAGATCCCTGTCCCACACAACCCCAATTACAAAGCCCAATTATAGGCTCAACACTCTAATACCCTGGGGATCATCTTACCAAAACGGTTAGAGATTAACGCAGGATTACGGGGGTCTGCAGAGCGCTGATTGGCCCAACCCTGCTGATCCCCCTTCACACCCAACCCTTCTCGTCCATATGCTTATCCAATTTTATCTTCAAGCTCCCTATCGTTTTTAATCCCACTATAGCACTTGGTAGTCCATTCCACCCATCTACAACTCTGTTACCAAACCAATATTTGCCTATATCTTTTCTGAAACGAAATTTATCTAATTTGAAACCATTGGTACGAGTTCTTTCGCTATCACTGAGCTTTAGTACATTTGTCATGTCCCCTTTGTTAATCCCATTAACCCACTTGAACACCTCTATCATATCCCCTCTAACTCTGCGTCTCTCTAACGAATGTAAGCCTAATTTCTTCAACCTTTCTTTATACGGAAGATTTCTAATATTATGGATCATTTTTGTCATTCTACGTTGTACTCTCTCCAATGAATCTATGTCCATTCTGTAATAAGGACACCAAAATTGAACAGCATAATCCATATGGGGTCTCACTAATGACAAGTAAAGTTTTAAGATAACATCAGCAGTTCTGTTACTCACACTCCTTGAGATGAACCCGAGAATCCTGTTTGCCTTGTTTCGAACGCTTATACACTGTTGTCTAGGCTTCAAATCATTGCTAACAAACACACCTAGATCTTTCTCACAATTCGAGTTTTCTAATTCCACATTAGCTAGTTTATATTTAACATTTGTATGCATCTTCCCTATCTTTAATACCTTGCATTTGTCAATGTTAAACTTCATCTGCCAATTTACTGACCATTCGTGTAAGGTATCTAGATCCCTTTGGAGGCACTCTATATCTCTATCTGAATCAATTGTTCTCCCCATTTTGGTATCGTCTGCAAATTTACTTATCCTACTAGTTATACCTAAATCAAGGTCATTTATGTATATAACAAACAACAGAGGACCTAATACAGATCCCTGGGGGACACCACTTTTGACTGCTCCCCATTCTGACTTCGTACCATTTATGCTGACTCTCTGCTTCCTACCAATTAGCCATGACCTAATCCATCCCAACAACGCCCCACCTATTCCATGCGCCTCAACCTTTCTCATCAATCTCTCATGGGGGACTCTGTCGAAAGCTTTACTGAAATCTAAATATATTATATCATATGACTTGTCATTATCTACTGCTTCATATACCTCTGAGAAAAAACTAAGCAAATTAGTAAGGCAAGAACGTCCCTGAGTGAATCCATGCTGAGAAGAATTTATTAAATTAAATGTATCTAAGTGGTTTCTAATTTTACTAGCAATAATTGACTCTAGTAGCTTTCCTATGATTGATGTAAGACTAATGGGACGGTAATTGGATGCTATTGATTTGTCACCTTTTTTGAAGATCGGAACTACGTTTGCAAGCTTCCAAGCTTCTGGAACTATACCTAAGAATACGACACTTATCCCAGATTTCAGAAAAGCCGATTATGGTGGGCTAAGAAGAGACTTAAGGGTGGACCCTATTGTTAAGCAATTAAGTCAGGATATGCCAGAGTTAAACTTGCCACCTACATATAACCAGTTTATTGCTTCACTCCACAATGCTCAAAATAAATATATCCCTAAAAGAAGATTTAGATCGACGCAGAACCAACCAAAATGGATGACTAATAAGCTAATAGATCGTATAGGAAAAAAGAAAGGAATATATCGAAAAATAAAGAAAGGCGAAAATCATTTACATATATACTATCAGACTCTCAAGACAGGTCAAAAAGGAAATCAGGAAAGCAAAAAGAAATTATGAAATAAGGATAGCCGGTGACTCAAAAAATAACCCTACAGCTTTTTACCAACTATATAAATCTAAAGTTAGAGATGTAATAGGCCCCCTAAAAACTTCAATAGGAGAAATAACAGAAAATGATTTAGAAATGTGCAGTACATTAAATAGTTAGTTTCTTTCCGTTTTCACTAATGAAAATTTGGCACAGATTCCAGAAGTCAATATGGTATATAGTGATAGTATAGAAAATATGTTAAGTACAGTTAGTATAAGTAGAAATGATGTGCTTAAGGAAATTGACAGACTGAAACCTCAAAAATCGCCTGGTCCTGACGAGGTATATGCTAGAGTATTAAAAGAATGCAGAGATGAGTTAAGTAGCCCATTAGCATTTTTATTTAACAAGTCATTAGAAACTGGTTTAGTTCCAGAAGCTTAGAAGCTTGCAAATGTAGTTCCGATCTTCAAAAAAGGGGATAAATCGATAACATCCAATTACCGTCCCATTAGTCTCACATGCTTAGATTGATACATGCTTAGATGTACATGCTTAGATTGATATGCTGGATTCGAAGTTGCATAATAAATCGTAGGCAGTGTCCACCATTCTTTAACTGTCTTCGTGGCGCAATGCATAAGGTGTTGATTTTCGGTGTGAGCGTCCTGGGTTCGAATCCACGGACTGCCACATATGTTTGTAATATTTCATTAATCGATTTTAGGAGTAGAGTTGGTTGTTGGATAGAACATAATAATTGATATTGGTTCAGGAGTAATTTATCGAGAGGACTATCCTAGTGGTTAAGGCCCCATTAATTGCTCTTTCCATTCACATATGCATAGCCTACGTGAGTTGCAGTTGGGATGAGTGTACATGCTTAGATTGATATGCAGGATACGAAGTTGCATAATAAATCGTAGGCAGTGTCCACCATTCTTTAACTGTCTTAGTGGCGCAATGCATAAGGTGTTGATTTTCGGTGTGAGCGTCCTGGGTTCGAATCCACGGACTGCCACATGTGTTTGTAATATTTCATTAATCGATTTTAGGAGTAGAGTTGGTTGTTGGATAGAACATAATAATCAATCATAGGAAAGTTGCTAGAGTCTATTATTGCGAGGAAAATTAGAAGCCACTTAGTAAAATTTAACTTAATAAATTCTTCTCAGGATGGATTCACTCAGGGACGTTCTTGCCTTACTAATTTGCTTAGCTTTTTCTCAGAGGTATATGAAGCAGTAGATAGTGACAAGTCATATGATATTATATATTTAGATTTCAGTAAAGCTTTCGACAGAGTCCCTCATGAGAGATTGATGAGAAAGGTTGAGGCACATGGAATAGGAGGGTCGTTGTTGGGATGGATTAGGTCATGGCTAATTGGTAGGAAACAAAGTGTCAGCATAAATGGTACCAAGTCAGATTGGGGAGCAGTCAAAAGTGGTGTCCCCCAGGGATCGGTATTAGGTCCCCTGTTGTTTCTTATATACATAAATGACCTAGATTTAGGTATAACTAGTAGGATAAGTAAATTCGCAGACGATACTAAAAGGGGGAGATCAATTGATTCAGATAGCGATATAGAGTGCCTCCAAAGGGATCTAGATACCTTACATGAATGGTCAGTAAATTGGCAGATGAAGTTTAACATTGACAAATGCAAGGTATTAAAGATAGGGAAGATGCAAACAAATTTTAAATATAAACTAGCTAATTTAGAATTCGAAAATTCAGACTGCGAGAAAGATCTAGGTGTGTTTGTTAGCAATGATTTGAAGCCTAGAAAACAGTGTATAAGCGTTCGTAATAAGGCAAACAGGATTCTCGGGTTCATCTCTAGGAGTGTGAGTAACAGAACTGCTGATGTTATTTTAATACTTTACTTGTCATTAGTGAGACCCCATATGGATTATGCTGTCCAATTTTGGTGTCCTTATTACAGAATTGACATAGATTCATTGGAGAGAGTACAGCGTAGAATGACAAAAATGATCCATAATATTAGAAATCTTCCGTATGAAGAGAGGTTGAAGAAATTAGGTTTACATTCGTTAGAGAGACGCAGAATTAGAGGGGATATGATAGAGGTGTTCAAGGGGGTTAGTGGGATTAACAAAGGGGACATGACAAATGTACTAAAGCTCAGTGATAGCGAAAGAACTCGTACCAATGATTTCAAATTAGATAAATTTCGTTTCAGAAAAGATATAGGCAAATATTGGTTTGGTAACAGAGTTGTAGATGGGTGGAATGGACTACCAGGTGCTATAGTGGGATTAAAAACGGTAGGGAGCTTTAAGATAAAATTGGATAAGCATATGGACGAGAAGGGTTGGGTGTGAAGGGGGATCAGCCGGGTTGGGCCAATCAGCGCACTGCAGACCCCGTAATCCTGCGTTAATCTCTAACCGTTTTGGTAAGATGATCCTCAGGGTATTAGAGTGTTGAGCCTATAATTGGGCTTTGTAATTGGGGTTGTGTGGGACAGGGATCTGCCTTGCTTAGGCCAATCGGCTTTCTGTGGACTCCCATTGTCTTATGTTCTTATGTTCTTAAATCCGTAGATAATTCAACATAAAATACTATATCTAGAAGCCAGGTGAATACATACCATAAAATTCTAACATAACATAGGCAATACTTCATGTCCTAAGGGGAGATTGTAAAGGCCCTTCGTCCCCGTTTGGTGTTGATTTGTTCCTGACGAGCGATAGCAAACCTGTTAATTTAGGAGGAATCGGCCTTTGGCCTGGATATTTTTCTATCGAAAAATGTACAAATCTATCTTGAAGGGGGTTTAGGGTTTTCTTTTCCTACGCTTGATGGAGGTCTAGGGAGGAAACTAAACACAATATATTAATACATTAATTAATAGACCAAACAATCGGTCTGCCTCCCATTAACTGTAGCATAATGGTAGTAATTACAGTTTTCTACAAGGACGATTATGGAACTTATAGCCTAAGTTACAAGTTTCATAATTTTCCTTGGCATTCCTTTGTTTCCAACATTTTTGTGTTTGTTCATTCTGAGTATTTTATTAAGATGTCTCATCCTAAAAAATATGGATATTCTTGCATAGAACGATATTATCTCAAGTGGCAAATCTACTCCAGCACTTTTCATTTCTGCTGTAAGAGTCTGTACACATACTACTCCTTCTCGCAAGCCCTCACCATGCACGGCTTTAAACACTTCCCTCATAACTAGTAACTTGGAGTAGAAACTGTCAGAGGGAATGTATAAATGACCTCTACTGATCATTTCAGTCCATGAGTTGGTAGATGACCCACAGTTCCCTGCCACGTGTCCTAGTTCTGGATGTTTATTCACAAACTTGTTCACCATGTACCCACCAATATAGTGTAGAGACTGTTCTTCTATGACTGTGCTAGGTGAAACTGATACCAGACCAGAAACTGATACATTTACATTATCCTCATTTACATCAACTTCCTGCAACTCCATAGACAGCTTACCATCCACTTCCTCCATATCAAAATCCATGTCTTTAAAGAGAAGGCTAGCTAAGCAAATTTCCAAGTCAAGTTCACGATCATAAGAGTGTGATTTACTGCTTGGTTCACTGGGTACTTCGTTAGAAAAACAGTCTCGGTTTTCTTCATTGTGGCTAATATTACTCTTCTCACTAACCACAACAAACTCTCTCCCCAATATGAATGTTCTCATCTGATACTTAAAACTAAGAGCATCTGGATGATCATGGGGACCACTCATTTGCCTGATACAGCCGAAAAACTGTTCAATGCAGTCTTGATTTAGCCTCCTAGTCATTATGAAATCAAACCCATAATTTACTTTCAGCATTTCATACAACCCTAAGAGAGACTGGCTAGAGAGAATTATGCTCTTCTGAAAATTATACATAGGCCTAGTCTTTGCTGCAGAATATACTCTCATGGTTGACATCAAATTAACCATTTTGTGTAGTATGTCTGCTTGGAGATCAAAATGCATTCCAAATGCACAGCGCTCTTGCTTATCACCATACATATGTGAATTCATTACATCAAACCACTGATCAACAAGGCATATGAATTTTGCAGTGACATCCCAATTTTGAGTCTGCAAGAGTTCTCTCTCACCTAAGTATTGAATTGCACTTGCACAGCTCTTTGACAGCAGCTGTGTTGCATACTTAACTTGCTGCCTCTGTTGACCAGTTACATTCAGTTGAATATCCGATATTTTATAGGCCAAACCATATTCTGTTTTTGTCTTTGCTAACATCTCACGAATACATTCATCAGACACTATATCACCATTCTCCAGCAAAAATCCAGAATCCAGAAGATTATTCCTAATTAGTTTAATCATGTGTGGGACATTAGCAAAGACAAACACATCCCTGTCAGCACATGGATTTGTTAAAGACATACTCTTAGCTTTAACAGGATCTATGCCCATTGCCTTCCATACACGAAGATTACATGGCCCTAAATCATGTACTATCGCTATCACTGAGTACCCTACTGGCTCTACTTGTCTAATTAAATCCAGTATAATATTATGCATGTTCGATTCATCAAATTTATAATAAATCGGCTGCTTCCACTGACCTACAAGACATCTTAAGATAACAACTTGTACATTGCTGTGTGGCCTGTATAAGGTGTCTTTAGCTTTGTCATAAGACCATTGTTTGCTGATACTCATTTCATCAAAGCTCATGAAAACTAACTTTTCTTTAGCATCTAAAGTATCTGCCTTTGATTTCATTAGTTGTAAGACAGATGACAAGATGCCTGGCTCACAATCAAAACTCTTTGCTCTGTCTTTTAAAGTGGTCTCTGATGGTAGTGGGAAGCTTCTAATGTCTTTAAGATACTTATAACATTTTCGACTAATGCTCCTTATTGTCATGGCATGACCTCTTCTGGCCAACATTTCACATATTTAGTTTGATTGCTGATGACATCAATTTGAGTCTGAGTGAAAATAGGCTTTAACATAGTATCTACTTTTCTTTTCACTTCACTGCCTATAGTATTTGCAACACTTTCTTTCAGTTTTAAATACTTGTTTCGCCAAAAGTTTACTTCATCATGCAACTTCATTTTGTCCTTATGTGAATCTTCTTGGATTTTCTGGCACTGTTTGCAGGATGATGGTGCTTTACTGATTTCACTTTCCAGCAAAGTAGTTTATTTTCTTATCGGCATTATGTCATGATGTGACCTTTGTGCACCTGATTGTTCACTCACACATACTGGAAGTTGGTTATTTACTATCTCAGAGCTATCACAAGGCACACAGTCACTTGGATTATGATCATTCAGCAACTCTTCTACTTTCCTCTTCAGTCCTCGCTTTTCTACTCTCGCCCCTCTATTTCCAGACATCTCTGTTGGGTGGTGAGCTGAAGCAATAGAAATAATTTTTGTTTACAAGGCCGCTCTTACAAGTGTGTGACTATTATGCTATTAATACAAATAATTATTAATCCCAGTATACCTTTGGGATACCGTAGTCTAACTAGGCTACACCATAAAATTAGTTTTATAATTTATCCTTAAAAATAGTATTATAAGTAGGATACACACTCAAATTAGTCTTATAGGTGTATCATATAAGTACAACTCAAAAATAGCCTTATAAATACACCTTAAAACTAGTCTTATAACTACACCTTAAACTTAGCCTTATACAGCAGCTAAACCTTAATATTAGTCTTATAGCTATACCTTAAAATTAGTCTTATAACTAAACCTTAAAATTAGTCTTATAACTAAACCTTAAAATTAGACTTATAACTAAACCTTAATATTAGTCTTATAACTAAACCTTAAAATTAGTCTTACTACTAAACCTTAAAATTAGTCTTATAACTAAACCTTAATATTAGTCTTATAACTAAACCTTAAAATTAGTCTTATAACTAAACCTTTAAATTAGTCTTATAACTAAACCTTAAAATTAGTCATATAACTAAACCTTAAAATTAGTCTTATAACTAAACCTTAAAATTAGTCTTATAACCAAACCTTAAAATTAGTCTTATAACTAAACCTTAAAATTAGTCTTATAACTAAACCTTAAAATTAGTCTTATAACTAAACCTTAAAATTAATAATATAACTAAATCTTAAAATTAGTCTTATAACTAAACCTTAATCTTAGTCACATAACTAAAATTTAAAATTAGTCTTATAACTAAACCTTGAACTTAGTCATATAACTAAACCTTAAAATTAGTCATATAAGTAGGCTATAATATAAATCGTAATTTAGGAGCGAAATTAAAACTAGACAATGTATAGTTGGACATGATAGAGATATTTAAATGGATAAATGGTATAACTAAGGGCAATATTGGTGAGGTATTAAAGCTAAAGAACGGTGACATAACCCGCTCAAATGGTTTCAAGTTAGATAAGTTTAGACTTGGGAAAGATAATAATTATAGAAAAACACCTGTTTGGTGATAAGAGTTGCTAACATGTGGAATGAACTGCCCAGATCAGTGATTAACTCAGGAACAGTTTAAAGCATAAACGTATGTTGGATTCTCATATGGATATGAGCTGTGTGTGAATGGGAGCTGCCTTGTGTGGGCCGCATTGCGTTATGCAGTTTCCCGCTATATTATGTTCTTATATATGTACGGTACACTTCACAAATAGCCTTATATCTACACTTAAAAATCATTCTTATAACTACACCTTAACATTAGTCTTACAACTACACCTTAAAATTTGTCTTATAACTAAACCTTACAATTAGTCGTATAACTACACATGCGGTAACAATAGGTTTATACATTATATATATACAGTATATATATATATTAAGTCTAATCAATAATATAGCTCTTCCTCTCTCTCTCTCTCTCTCTCTCTCTCTCTCTCTCTCTCTCTCTCTCTCTCTCTCTCTCTCTCTCTCTCTCTCTCTCTCTCGAGCCCGACGCGCCAACCCGCCAACAGCACTTCGCTCTCGCTGCTCGAAATCTGACCATAACTTGAGTACTCCATTACTCATCCCCTTATTTGTTTGCATGAGCTGTAGCTAAGCTCTAGCTTAACTGCCCTGTAGTTGCTTTGCATGTAATTTTGCTGTGTTTTTGACTGATAAACGTTTGTTTATCGAGACTGCTTTTGTTTACATTTGTACCGGTTAGTGACGACCGACGCTCTAAAGTAAACAAACTATTTGCTTGTTTCATATTATAAAGTTCTAGCACTTATTGTAGATATTTTAGCCCTCACTGTAGTTAAGTGCTTAGCAAACCACCCAGTAGTTATCTTGCATGACATTGTACTGTAGTTTTGACTGATAAACGTTTGTTTTTCAAAATTCTATTTGTCAGGTTAGTAGAGACGCCGCCGATACCAGCGCCACCTGTGTACGCATAAACAAACCCTCTTCTTGTATTTTATATATCAAAGTCTAGCCAATACTGTACTTGGTTGAACTTTTTTATCTTGGTTATCTATATAAATCGCACACTAACATTTGTCAAGATAGTTTTAATATTGGGTTAGAATAATTTAGTTACTGTAATACTTTTTGATAGCCTATTTATTAATCGCATTTCAGATACTTGTCACCATAATAGGCCTCTCACACTCTTGCCAGGGATATTACTAACTCCATTATTATTATTATTGTGTCGACCACTGTATAAACTAATATACAGGCTTTAGCCTAACTGTGTCATACTGCTAACAAAATTTTATTTTTATTTTCAGGCATAAAATTGTGTTCTATTGCTAACATATTCTTTTTGTGATCAACATATTCTTTTTGTGATTTACAGGCATTAATTGTACCATATTGCTAACCAATATTTTTTGTTACTGTACTGTATACTGCTTTCCAGTGTTCTCACTAGGCTAAATTAACCCTCTCCCCTTTTTTTCTCCCAGTAAATTTTGTAACAAATTACTAGTCCATTTACAATTTTCAGGCTTTAACTGTGTCATACTGCAAACATCAATTTTGTTTTTATTTTCAGGCATAAATTGTGTTCTATTGCTAACATATTTTTTGTGATTTACAGCCATAATATTCTTTTTGTGATTAACATATTATTTTTGTGATTTACAGGCATTAATTGTACCATATTGCTAACAAATATTTTTTGTTACTGTACTGTATACTGTTTTCCAGTTTTTTCACTAGGCTACATTAACCCTCTCCCACTTTTTTTTTCCAGTAAATTTTGTAACAAATTTCTAGTCCATTTGTGATTTTCAGGCTTTAACTGTGTCATACTGCTAACATAATTTTTTTTTTTTTTTTTCAGGCATAAATTGTGTTCTATTGCTAACATATTTTTTGTGATTTACGGGCATATTAATTTTATCATATTGCTAACAAAAATGTTTGTGATTTTCAGGAATTAATTGTATCACATTGCTAACATACATTTTTTGTGATTTTCAGGCTTTAATTGTACCATTTTGCTAACATAAATTTGTGTGATTTTCAGGCATATTGTGATTATATCGTCATGGCGGCGCCGCAACGAACCTGCACGAGTTGTTCCGGTAAATTTGGCCCTACCATGTTTGTTGATACTGATGTCCAAATTTGTAGATTTTGCCAGCTCCGAGAGAAGATTGCGGATGAATTGAATGCAGCTCACCGCAAGATCGATGCCCTGACTACGAAGCTTGAATCCCTTCAAGAATTTGCCACACTCAACGTAGGAGTGCCCTCGGCCCAAGAAACCACTACTATGTCAACCGCCATTCCAGTGCATACAGTACCGGTACCCACACCAGCAGCTACCTTAGATGTTGCAGATAATAATAATGACTCTACTCTCACTCCCCCCCCCAGGACAACTTTCAGTTAGTGAGAAACAATGTCCATCCCAGTACCAGTACCAGGAAGGTCATCCCGACAACATGCCAAAACCGCTTCAAAATTCTGGCTATTGACGAGGAAGAGGAAACGGAAGAAGTTCGGCTTGTGGGCGACTCCATGGTCCGTGGCCAACTAACCGAGTTCTGCGCCAGGGCACCCAGGACCAGAAAGCGATTCTGTATCCCAGGTGGCGGCGTGGACGACATTGTTGCGGCTGTGGAAGAGGTTTCCAGGCTCGCCCCCGCAAGCACTACGTACATCATCCACGTTGGATCTAACGATGTCCAACGGACGCGGTCAGAGGAACTACTTTGCAAGTACCGGCGGCTGATCAGGTCCTTCAAGGAAAAATCTAATAGAATCTTAATTTCAGGAATTGTTCCCCGGATTGATGTAGAAAACCGATTCTACAACATAGCTACCAGTACAAATCGCCGACTAGCCAAACTCTGCAGGGAGGAGAACATCGGCTTTGTCGACACGTGGGATAATTTTTACTATGATAAATCTTTGTTTTCAGGAGATGGTGTACATCTCAATGAAGTAGGAGCTGCACGTCTTGGTCGTCTGCTGAACGATGCAGTCAAGGATTTCCGTTCAAAAAACGGGGTCAACCAGACCCAAGACAGGGTAGTGTAAGTCAAATACGAACTGAAAATTCAGACAATGCACAATCAGTAACATCCAACTCTAATACTCTTAAGGTGTTTTATGTAAATGCTCGTAGCATACGCAATAAATTTTCAGATCTAGAGGAAATCGTGTTTACAGAACATTATGATATAATCGGCATTACAGAATCTTGGTTAAATACGGAAGATAGAGACTTTTTAGCCGAATATACGCTTCCTGGTTATACAATGTTTGAGAAAAGTCGGATCAATAGAAATGGAGGAGGAGTTCTGTTTTTTATAAAGGAAAGTCTTAATTCCGTCTTAATGTCAAAACCTCAAATTGCGAATATAGACATATCTTACGTACTATAAAATAATAAACGAGGAACTAAAATAACACTAGCTTTATTATACAGACCCCCATCTCAATCAGTGCAAACTGACAGTGAAATTTATGAACAAATTGCAGAAATAACTAACATACAAGATACCGCAATTCTTGGCGATTTCAACTTACCTGTGACTAAATGGGGCGATATTCTTACTTCACACTCTGGACACGACCTCTATGCTAACTTTCAAGAGAGTTCACTTTTTCAATTTGTACAATCTCCGACGACCCGTGGTAATAATGTGCTTGACCTTGTACTCGCAACAAAAGAAGAATTAATAGAGAATTTGAATGTTGGTGATTAATTCAGTAACAGCGACCATCGTACGATAACTTTCACTTTAAAGTTTACTAGTAACAAATCAAATAGCAGCATTGAGAAAGTCCCTAATTTCAAGAAAGCAAATTTTCATAAACTTAAATCAAAACTTAAAGAAACTGACTGGAGCTTTCTGACTAACAATAACGACATAAATACATCTTGGGAGTGTTTCACAACCACTTACCTTAAGGCAGTGCAAGACTGCATACCATCGAAAATACGGCGTCCAGGCCAAAATGATAAGCCCAAATGGTGGAATAAAGATATTTCAGACTGTCTGCTTGCTAAAAAATGTGCTAATGATAGATTAAAATCCTCACAAAATGACGAAGAACGGGTGAAATTTGTAGAGCTACGACGCAAAGCCAAAAAGTTAATTAAGCAAGGTAAAAAGACCCTGGAGTTACATGTTGCGAATCAAAGTAAAACAAACCCGAAAGAATTCTATAGTTATATCAGAAAGAAAAAAGTAGTGACTTCAACTGTTGGACCGTTAGTCGATGAAAATGGAGAATACACCAAAGACGAAGTACAAATGAGTAATGCCCTCAATACCTTCTTTGCATCAGTTTTTACAACCGAAGACCTCAGTGATATCCCTACACCATCGCCGATTCAGATTGATAATTCAGATGTTCTAAGCAATATCACCGTTACAGAGAGAGAAGTATTGAATTGTTTAGATAAACTCAAGGTAAATAAAACGCCTGGACCTGATACAATCTCACCTAGAGTTCTAAAGGAAGCTAAGGATGAGCTCTCCAAACCACTGACATTGCTATTCAATGAATCCTTGCAGTCTGGGACTATGCCTGATCAGTGGAAGCTAGCCAACGTAACACCGATATTCAAAAAAGGCAGCAAATCCCTACACAGTAACTATCGTCCAATTAGCTTAACCTCAATTGTATGTAAAATGCTAGAAACGGTCATAAGAGACAGACTCGTAAATCACTTAGAGGCAAATAACTTACTTAAAGATACTCAACACGGCTTTCGTAAAAAACGTTCCTGTTTAACAAACCTCTTAGACTTCTTCCACGATATCTTCAACCTCTACGATGAGAGTAAAGCTGTAGATATTATATACCTTGATTTTCAAAAGGCCTTTGACAAAGTTCCCCGCAAACGATTACTGCTAAAACTAAAAGCGCATGGAATACAAGACGGTGTGTTGAAATGGATAGAAAATTGGCTCAGCGACAGAAAGCAAAGAGTAGTCATAATCGGTAAGGCATCTAAATGGACCAATGTAAGTAGTGGGGTACCCCAGGGATCGGTACTAGGACCAATTCTCTTTCTAATTTACATCAACGACATAGATGAGGGTCTCACCTGTACAGTCTCGAAATTTGCTGACGATACAAAAATTGCAAATAGCGTACTCTCTTAAGAACAAGTTGACGATATGCAACACAATCTAGATAAATTGTCATGTTGGGCCCAAATTTGGCAAATGAGTTTCAATGCGGATAAATGTAAAGTACTACATATCGGATACCTAAATGAGAAAGCAAACTATTCGATGAATGGCACTCAGCTTAAGAATGTAAACAAAGAAACCGATCTGGGAGTAACAATATCGAGTAACCTAAAACCGAGTCAACAATGTTCAGAAGTTGTTAAGAAGGCAAACAAAATAATTGGCTTTATAGGCAGGTCATTTGAGCATAAATCCAAAGATGTTATCCTAACCCTTTACAATTCCTTTGTCCGCCCTCTTCTGGAATACTGCGTTCAATCCTGGTGCCCTTATTACCAAAAAGATATAAACAAGCTAGAACGAGTTCAACGTAGAGTTACCAAAATGATACCTAGCCTAAAGAACAAACCATACGAAGAGCGTCTTAGAGAATTAAATCTATTTCCTTTAACCCAGCGCAGATTAAGAGGCGACTTAATTCAAGTGTTCAAAATCATCAAAGGCATCGACAATATGAACTGTAGTAAGTACTTCACTATCGACCAATCTAATTACACGCGGGGAAACGGTTGCAAAATTATTGGTAAATCTTTTAACTCACACGAATCTAAGAATTTCTTCTTCAATCGAGTTGTCAACTTGTGGAATGGGCTTCCCCGAGACGTTATAGACTGCAGCACCGTTGATTCATTTAAACTCCGCTTAGACAAATATCTCGCATCAAACCCGCGACTGACTGCGTTTGTAAATGAATAACTTTATTGTATACCCCCCTCAGTTACTAACCCATCTGTCCCCTACTAACTTCCTAATCCTGCCACGGACATTAGTTCTAGGGCAGTAGTTCCCTTTCCAATGTTCCCTTACCCACTCTAAACCACTGTTTGGACACTTGATCCTCAGTGTTTTGGAGGACAAGCAGCCTAGAAGGGTCACTAGACCTCTTGTTGCTTGATTTCCTTTGTACTCTCTCTCTCTCTCTCTCTCTCTCTCTCTCTCTCTCTCTCTCTCTCTTTTTCTACATTGGCATCCTTATTAACCCTTTCACGCACATATGACGCAGAGGTTGCCAGATTAGCAATAAGAAATAGAGTACTCTCTCTTATAATTACCTCTCCAAAATTAGTTTTCTGCCCACAGCTAACTCAAAAACAACTGCAGAAGTTGAAGTAACTAAACTAAAGGTTTCTAAATACCCCTGATGGTAACAAAGGCTTTAAAGTATCCCCAATAGGCTCAAAATAGCGTCATATGTCGGAGAGGGTTAATTAAACACTGATCACAGTAATATTTCAATTGTAACACCAAACACAAATAAACAATGCTTACTCTTTGGTAGAAATAGTGAAGGTACAGCATCGTCTTTGAGAAGTCGTTTATTTCTTGGACTCTCAATGCCTAGTAAACGACTTTTCATGTCATCAATATAATCGTTATTGGTGAAGTGTACAGAGCATACAACTGCATGTTGGTCATTAATACCATCTTGGCGACGACACAAGTTTATCCACACGCTTCTGAAATGTGCATCCCTTGGAAATCGGAATGTTCTTATAATTTTCCCGTCCACTATACGCGGTTTATTGCTACAGCCAAATACTGCACACTGGGTAGGCATTATGATTATTAGCCAACCACAAAATATCTCTGGAATACTAACATGTCAGACAGAACTCCAAGTGTTCCACATGTTTACTGAACAAAGGACAAAGAAGTACTGAATTTTCTTTCTCTTGGGATAATCTGGGAGACTGACTAGGAGTAGTATATGATACTGGACCACGCTGGTCTAGACTACTTGTGACGTCACGCCACCTGCGTCCTTCCCGTGTCACCTGCGCGGGTTTCCTACCTGGCTGACCTTTTTTTTTTTTTTTTTTTTTTTATTTAAGAGACAATGAAGGAGGAAGGAAAAACACAGATAAAACAAAACGATCCATGTGCCTAAAGGCATCCTCCATTCATAAAATGTTTGTAACAACTGGATTTAAACATTTGTAGATTGTAAGTTTGTGGAAAGCAATTCGAGGGAAGTGAATTCCAAAGAGTAGTAGCTCTGGGAATAAATGAATTCTGATAAGCAGAAGTTCTGCATTGTGGAGGAGAAAGTGTAAATTCATGGGCGCTCTCAGCTGCCCTAGTTCTACGGGGAAAGATGTGGAGAGGCGGCACAATTGAAGCAAGTTCCTCGGAACAATTGCTGTGAAAATATCTGTAGAATAATGCAAGGGATGCAACGTTTCTTCGTATGAATAATGTAGGAAGGTCCTGTGTGATTGCAGGGTTATTGATTAATCTAATAGCTTTATTTTGAATTTTGTCCAACTGTCTCAATGCAACCACTCCACTTCCACCCCACAGAGATGAACAGTAATCCATCTGAGAACGCACATGACTTTTATACATTACGGCCAACTGCTCGTCAGTGAAGAATTCTCGAACTCTGTACAGGAGTCCCAGTTTTTTAGAGGCATTCTTAGCAATGCTTCTAACATAATGTGTCCAGCTCAAGTTAGTAGTTAATTTTACACCGAGAATGTCAATACTAGGGGAAGTGGGAATATTTACGTCATTAAAAAATATATGGGAGTCAGTGAGATTCTGTCGGTTAGAAAATTGAATGTACTTGGTTTTCTGTGCATTAAAGGAAACTAGATTCTTTTGTCCCCATCCATTAATTCTAGAAAGGTCCTGGTTCAGAGAAATTGCAGTGTTTATTTTTGAATTTATAAGATCGGGTTGGGTGAAAGAATTGGTAAATGTGAAGGAACTGTGGAGTGTTGAGTCATCTGCGTAGGAATGTATTGGATTATGAGTGGTAGATATGAGATCATTGATATGAATGAGGAACAGAATTGGGGCCAAAACTGATCCCTGGGGAACACCAGCATTTATTGAGTGAAATTGAGAATAAAGGCCATCTACCATTACACGTATGTTTCTGTTATGAAGATAAGAAGAAATTAGTGGAACTAATGATGCAAGGCCGTAGTGTGACATCTTCGACAATAAGGATTGATGCCAGACTCTATCAAATGCCTTTGATATATCCAGTGCTATTGTATGTGTTTCACCATGTTGGTCTGTAGCTTGGTTGATTTGATGCGCAAGAAGGCAAAGAATGTCTGCAGTTGATCGACATCGTCTAAAACCATATTGTCTATCACTGATTAATTTATTATTCTCAAGATGCTTAATTATGTGATTATTTAATATAATTTCAAAGACTTTACCAAGAGTGGAAGTTGTTGTTGTTGTTGTTGTTCCCCAAGCTGCCTGGCCGAACAGCCCCAAGGCCCCGAGTAAGGCCAAGGCCATAAACGAGCGACCCCACAGAACCCTCCCTGCCGACCACAATAAAACCTGGGTGACCGAATCCACTCCATGGCGGGGGGCTGAGAGGGTGCGTAAACGCCCGGGAAACCAAAGCCCCACCCAGGGCCCTGTGCCCCTCAGCAATTATGAAGAGAAAGTTGAGGGGCAAAGGAATAATGTGACGCTTTAGCTTCCAATCTTGGTAGATTGGGAGGTCAATCCACGGAAGAGACGCCGTCACTCGAGATCTAGAAAATATATAAGTAAAAGGAACAGTCAGAGTAAGCTATGGGTATGGCAGAGATCGCTCAGGTCTCACTCTGATAGACCAGCCCATCACCAGAGTGGAAGTTATACCTATTGGTCTGTAGTTTGATGGATCTGAAGAGGCACCTTTTTTAGGAACTGGATGAATGTTTGCTTCTTTCCAGGGTACTGGGAAGCATGAGGTATGAGTACACAGACGGAAAAAATTTGCCAATACAGGAGTGAGCACCAAGGAGCAATTCTTAAGTACTATTGGAGGAATTTCATATGGACCAGGAGCCTTATCTACTGTGAGATTCTGCAAAATAGTTTTGACATGTCTGGTGTGGATCTTAACACCTTATTGGCGGGCTAGGCGGTTTATTTATATGTACCGCCCAGCGGGGTGTTTTTAGCCAAAATAGGGCTGTTTGTGTGATCATTTTCATGCCTAAATAAGACCCAGAGCGTAAAACAAGTATCTATCCCTGAAAGGGCATAAACAGAGCTTTCCAATGACACCATAACGATCCTTTTATGATGGCTAGTTTTCTTGCAACAACCGCGCAACGCGAGTGCAAAAAGCATGTAATTCGGCACTTTCCCCATACAATTCTGTATATAGCGAGTGAGAGAGGGAGGGAGGAGGTGGGATTCGTGTCAGTAGGTTCGCCGCGGTGGTCTGGAGCAGTCATACGCTCGCTACTCTCCTGCCACCACTTGTCTCTCTCTCTCAGCAACATTACGTGCTAAAATTGCCACACGACCTATGTCGAGCGCCGCCAGATAGTCCAGATTTATTATACTCGACTTATGTTGCGCGCCGACACTTAGGGGTTAAGTGAGGGAATTTCAAGCGAATTAAAATTAAGTACAGGGACATCTTGATTTATTTCATCTAAGGTTGAGTTGGTGGAGAAAATATCCGCAAGTATTATCCGCAAGGACCTGGTGTATATGGTCTTGGGTCAACTGAGGCTACCATGTGTGTGGGTGTGTGTGTGAGAGAGAAAGCAAGAGAGAGTGTGTGTGTGAATTGAATTGAATTGAGTTTATTTGCTCAGACTTGTGTGAGAGAGAGAGAGAGAGAGAGAGAGAGAGAGAGAGAGAGAGAGAGAGAGAGAGAGAGAGAGAGAGAGAGAGAGAGAAAGGGGATGAGGGAAAGGCCTGTTGAAAGATATCTAATTGAGTGTGTGTATGTGTAGGTGTGTATGTGTCTGTATCTGTGGGCGAGAGAGAGAGAGAGGTTGTGTGTGTGTGAGTGAGAGCGAGTGTGTGAGAGTGAGAGAGAAAGAGAGAGTGCAAAGTACAAAGGAAATCAAGCAACAACAGGTATAGTGACCCTTCTAGGCTGCTTGTCCTCCAAAACACTGAGGATCAAGTGTCCAAACAGTGGTTTAGAGTGGGTAAGGGAACATTGGAAAGGGAACTACTGCCCTGGAACTAATGTCCATGGCAGGATTAGGAAGTTAGTAGGGGACAGATGGGTTAGTAACTGAGGGGGGGATAAAATAAAGTTATTCATTTACAAACACAGTCAGTCGCGGGTTTGATGCGAGATATTTGTCTAAGCCGAGTTTAAATGAATCAACAGTGCTGCAGTCTATTTCCACAAGTTGACAACTCGATTGAAGAAGAAATTCTTAGATTCGTGTGAGTTAAAAGATTTACCAATAATTTTGCAACCGTTTCCCCGTGTGTAATTAGATTGGTCGATAGTGAAGTACTTACTACAGTTCATATTGTCGATGCCTTTGATGATTTTGAACACTTGAATTAAGTCACCTCTTAATCTGCGCTGGGTTAAAGGAAATAGATTTAATTATCTAAGACGCTCTTAGTATGGTTTGTTCTTTAGGCTAGGTATCATTTTGGTAACTCTATGTTGAACTCGTTCTAGCTTGTTTATATCTTTTTGGTAATAAGGGCACCAGGATTGAACGCAGTATTCCAGAAGAGGGCGGACTAAGGAATTGTAAAGGGTTAGGATAACTTCTTTGGATTTATGCTCAAATGACCTGCATATAAAGCCAATTATTTTGTTTGCCTTCTTAACAACTTCTGAACATTGTTGACTCGGTTTTAGGTTACTCAATATTGTTACTCCCAGATCGGTTTCTCTGTTTACATTCTTAAGCTGAGTGCCATTCATCGAATAGTTTGCTTTCTCATTTAGGTATCCGATATGTAGTACTTTACATTTATCCGCATTGAAACTCATTTGCCAAATTTGGGCCCAACATGACAATTTATCTAGATTGTGTTGCATATCGTCAACTTGTTCTTTTGAGAGTACGCGCTATTTGCAATTTTTGTATCGTCAGCAAATTTTGAGATTGTACAGGTGAGACCCTCATCTATGTCGTTGATGTAAATTAGAAAGAAAATTGGTCCTAGTACCGATCCCTGGGGTACCCCGCTACTTACATTGGTCCATTTAGATGCCTTACCGTTTATGACCACTCTTTGCTTTCTGTCGAGAGGAGAGAGGAGGGGGAGGGGGAGTGAGGGAGAAACCTGTTGAAGAAGATGTGAGTGTGTGTGGTTGTGTGTGTATGTGAGTGATATTTCCAGATACTCGCAGACTCAGATGACGAAGAGGAAATAGAAGAAGTCCGGCTCGTGGGAGACTCGATGATACGTGGTCAGCTCACAGAGTTTTGCGCCAGGGCACCTAAGACCAGGAAGCGTTTTTGTATCCCTGGTGGTGGTGTGGATGACGTAGTTGCAGCAGTTGACGAAGTATCAAAGCTGGCCCCTGCTAATACAATGTACGTCATCCACGTTGGATCCAACGATGTGCAGCGAACCCGGTCGGAAGATTTGCTTTTAAAGTACCAGCAGCTGATCAAGTCGTTTAAGGAGAAGTCATCAAGGATCATCGTCTCAGGAATCGTCCCCCGGCTCGGTGTAGAGAGCCGATTTTACAACATAGCCACCAGCACAAATCGTTGTCTAGCAAACCTCTGCAGGAAGGAGAACGTGGGATTCGTCGACACCTGGGACAATTTCTACTTCGATGACTATTTGTTTTCGGACGATGGAGTTCATCTGAACCAGGTGGGAGCAGCACGTTTTGGGCGTCTTCTCAACGATGCGGTGAAGGATTTTCGGAGAAGAAATCGACTCAGCACAGGACAACCAGGAAGGAGGACCGAAGACAGCGAGGACGGCAACCTACAAAGGAATTAAATACTAATCCGTCAAGAACCGCGAATTTGGATAAATCTCCACCAACACGACCCAAATTCAAAACCGTCAGGGATAACGACCGAGGACCGAGGACAGCCATGAATGTAAATGTAGATCCGACCAGAACCAAAAATTCGATGAAAGAACGTAATGCGAGTTCTAAAACCGCAACTTTAAAGGTTTTCTATGCAAATGCTCGTAGCATACGCAATAAATTTTCAGATTTAGAGGAACTAGTGTTTACAGAAAATTATGATGTGATTGGCATAACAGAATCTTGGCTCAATACAGAAGATAGAGACTTTTTAGCAGAGTATTCACTTCCCGGTTATGTAATGTTTGAGAACAGCCGAATAAATAAAAATGGAGGTGGCGTTTTATTTTATATCAAAGAAAGTCTTAACCCGACCCTCGTGTCAAAACCTCAAATTGTGAACGTCGACACATCTTTTGTGCTAATAAAGAATAATAAAGGTACAAAAATAATACTTGCGTTAATATACAGACCTCCAGCTCAATCAGTGCAAACTGACCGAGAAATTTACGAACAAATTGCAGATGTAAGTAACTCACAAGATACCGTAATTTTTGGCGACTTTAATTTACCTGTGACCAAGTGGGGCGATACTCTTACTTCACACTCCGGACATGACTTGTATACGAACTTGCAAGAGAGTTCGCTTTATCAATTTGTTCGAACGCCGACCCGTGGTAATAACGTTCTTGACATTGTACTTGCAACAAAAGAAGAATTGATAGAGAATTTGAATGTTGGTGATGAATTCAGTAACAGCGACCATCGTACGATAACTTTCACTTTAAAGTTTACTAGTAACGAACCAAATAGTAGCATCGAAAAAGTCCCTAATTTCAAGAAAGCAAACTTCCATAAACTTAGAGCTATGTTTAAAGAAACTGACTGGAGCTTTTTAATTAACAATAACGACATAAATACATCTTGGAAGTTATTCGAAACCACTTACCTAAAAGCAGTGCAAGACTGCATACCATCGAAAATACGGCGTCCAGGCCATAATAATAAGCCCAAATGGTGGAATAAAGATATTTCAAACTGCCTGCTTGCTAAAAAATTTGCTAATGATAGATTAAAATCCTCACAAAATGACGAAGAACGGGTGAAATTTGTAGAGCTACGACGCAAAGCCAAAAAGTTAATTAAGCAAAGTAAAAAGACCTTAGAGTTACATATTGCGAATCAAAGTAAAACAAACCCGAAAGAATTCTATAGTTATATCAGAAAGAAAAAAGTAGTTACTTCAACTGTTGGACCGTTAGTCGATGAAAAAGGAGAATACACCAAAGACGAAGTACAAATGAGTAATGCCCTCAATACCTTCTTTGCATCAGTTTTTACAACCGAAGACCTCAGTGATATCCCTACACCATCGCCGATTCAGATTGATAATTCAGATGTTCTAAGCAATATCACCGTTACAGAGAGAGAAGTATTGAATTGTTTAGATAAACTCAAAGTAAATAAAACGCCAGGACCTGATACAATCTCGCCTAGAGTTCTAAAGGAAGCTAAGAATGAGCTCTCCAAACCACTGACATTACTATTCAATAAATCCTTGC
>JBAKBP010011099.1:0-74188 GCA_037953745.1 Lithodes maja | reverse complement strand
TAACGGTCCAACAGTTGAAGTAACTACTTTTTTCTTTCTGATATAACTATAGAATTCTTTCGGGTTTGTTTTACTTTGATTCGCAATATGTAACTCTAAGGTCTTTTTACTTTGCTTAATTAACTTTTTGGCTTTGCGTCGTAGCTCTACAAATTTCACCCGTTCTTCGTCATTTTGTGAGGATTTTAATCTATCATTAGCAAATTTTTTAGCAAGCAGGCAGTTTGAAATATCTTTATTCCACCATTTGGGCTTATTATTATGGCCTGGACGCCGTATTTTCGATGGTATGCAGTCTTGCACTGCTTTTAGGTAAGTGGTTTCGAATAACTTCCAAGATGTATTTATGTCGTTATTGTTAATTAAAAAGCTCCAGTCAGTTTCTTTAAACATAGCTCTAAGTTTAAGGGTGGACGACTCGAGACAGAGCCCGAACAGGGACAACACGTATAATTAAAGTAATAACATAACAAGTAGCTACATAATAGCTGGACCCGTGGACAACTGTACACATCTGTCCCGAAAATGGTATCAGGCTGAAATTACTACTGCGCATGCGTCAGAGAGTGTTTTGGGAAAATATTAAGGAAACCACCCACCAATTATTTTCTATTATTTTTTTTTTTTTTTAGATTTAGTTTATTTGCATCAATATATAGTGATTGACATTGGTTTCAACTTCCGCAAAAATCGTTTTCCCCTTTATCCAACGATCTTAAGACACGGCGCCCGATAGTGGGGAGGGCTATGAAGATCAGGGAAAATGTGGGGTTAAAGACATAAAAAGGCGATATAATGGCTTTTATGATGAAAGTTGGCTCAGGTTTTGTTGTTTTTCAACTTGAGAAAACCCCAAAATGAAAAAACCCGAGCCAAGTTTTGGCAAAAGTTGGCTCGGATTTTAAGATTTTTCAGCTGCATAAAAGACAGCAAGTGCAAAAAAGAAGTTGGCTTCGGTTTTCTTGTTTTTCAACTTAAGAAACCCCCAAAATGAAAAAAAATAAAAATAAAGTTTTGGCAAGATACATGGGATAGAAAATGAACTTACCCAGTAAGCTCATTATCCATTATCCAACAATTAAGCAACATTAAAGATTTTAGCCTAACCTACCAACCTTACCTAACCAAACCTAGTATTATGGGTGGGGGCTGCCGCTGCCGCCCCCACACCCCCGCTGGTTGGATAGTACATTGGATAGAAAATTAGGTAAATTCCTAGAGTTAATTAGACTGAAAGGCAGGGAGAAAGAGGTCCGCCGAGTCGTGTTGTGTGCCGTCTATGGGGAGGTGAACCCTGGACAAATATCGTTACAGGTTCTAGGTTCTGTATCTCCCTTAATAGAATTTTTCGAGGGTTGACACTTATTTTAACATGGAGTATAGGTTATATTACATCCTAAATGAAATTTAAAATATCTGTGAAAATTCTTGTTTTGTTTATATAATAGAAGGTACTGTGAGACACGTAATATGTTGAAGGGGGAGTTCTGCCCCCTCTAAACAACCGTCACTTATGTCATCATAATCTGTTGTACTTCATAGGGGGTCCAATTAAGGAGAAAGTGAATTAACAGACGAAATTAGGCCGCAAACTACAATAACATAGCGGGCCGCCGTTTATGGGAGACTTTTTACAAATCATTTTCAATGTTAATTTTCTCCCTTAATCGATTTTTCCAAATTATCAAACTTACATAAAAATGAAGGTAAAATTCTAGTTTCACGTATACAGCGACAAAAGGGAGGCGCAGTTGTAAAGGCATAGCTTCCCGACCAACTATGAAGATCAGGGAAATTGCTGGGTAAAAGACGTAATATAATGATAATAAACTACATTAACGACATTAGCCTAACCTAACAACCTTACCTAACCTAACCTAGTATTATGTAATAGCTATGGTGCCGCATATGGGGAGAAAATATTATTTTTGTTTACAGTAGGTATAATTCCTTATAATGCATTTCCGCCGCTTTGGACATATATAGGAATTAAGTATGGTATATGACAACTCTAAAGTAGCCATAGAAATTTATGAGTATGCTGTGAAAGCGAAACTAGAATTAAACCAAAATGAAGTACAGTTTATAGGGATTCCAACATGCATTTCAAAATTGTCAGGAAAATTGGTGGGTGGTTTGCTTAATATATACCGAGTTTTGGATTTGCTTAGAGTTGTAAATGCTTATTATAGATGCTATATAAGCCCACCATCAATATCACTGCTGTCCATGATGATCTAAGGTTATACTATACCTTATATTAAACTTGAATGTCCTTGGTGTGGTCCAATGGTTGAGTAAATTGGTGTTACTTACTTGTTCTGGGTTCGTCGTCTGCTGCAGTGTTGATAACAGTGGTTGATAAGTAGGGCCATCTATCGGGGGAATGACAGGCTATTCTTTTAGACTCCATTATGTATACCTTACTGTAAACAACTTGTATATCTTATTTTGACCCTCATAGAAGGCTAGTCCTAGGTCTCTGAGTCTTCTCCTGGGCGTCCTAGATATGTGTGATTTATTTATATATTATTATTTGTTATTATTATTAGTATTATTAGTATTATTTTTTATTTTTTTATTTATTTTATTTTTTTTATTTTGTCCCTATTCGGGCTCTGTCTCGAGTCGGCCATCCTTAGCTATGGGTTATGTGCCTGTGTATATAGGCTACTGTACATACATTTATTCATATAAGTATGTATGTATGTATGTATGTATGTATGTACTCTGGCACCTTCCCCCGTTTTCCTTTTTTTTTTTTTTTTTATGGGGGTGGCCGACTCGAGACAGAGCCCAAACAGTGACATCACAACACATCAGAAAAAACAAAACAAAACGCAAAATCACACATCTTTTCTTTTTGGCTGGCGGGCATGGTTTCTTTCCCTTTTTTATTGTATGTATGTATACAGTAGGCTATACTCAGGCACATACCCCATAGCTGGGGGTGGCCGACTCGAGACAGAGCCCAAACAGAAACAAAATTTAAAGTTCCAATTCTTATAGGGTCAGGGACCACTTTCACGTTCCCTCGCCCCTTTCTGTCTCGTCTATTACTTGGCAATATTCCCCTTGAGGATTAGGACGTCATTTAAATTTTTATTCTGGCTATCATTAAAAAAAAAAAAAATATCATCATAGAAGTGGGGATTGGGCCTGAGTATATAGCTAGATCGATAGATCATTAGACAATTTTATTCAGCTTAGGAAGGAGCTGTGGGAGTCGGAGGTATAATTGAGTTGCTTTGGACCCCTCAGATTCCGAGAGGTAATCGTCTAATTATAGCCAGAATAAGTTCAATTGACCACTTGCGAGTTTGCGAGTTCGAGTTAAGGAAGTTGGAGCTGTAGACATTGATATTTAGCAGAATTACCAGCTAAAATACTGTCGCAGTACATAATATAAATACATAAAACCCAATTTGACATTCCATTTATCCATCAGAAACGTAAATTATTATTGCATTTCTGTTTAATATCGATGTCTACAGCTCCAACTTCCTTATACAACGAAACTCGCAAGTAGTCAATTAATATATGTTTCCTCCTGTGTTGAAAGGAATAAGATTTTGGGAGCTAAAAAAAAAAAAAAAAAAAAAAAAAAAAAAAATGAAAACCCTTCTCCCTCATGTTTAGCCCCATTCGTTTTGATATTTCAAGACGTTTGCCCATTAGTTTGGCTATCTTAAGACATTTTTCCCCATTTCTTTGTCAATTGTAAGATCTTTTGTGCCATTTAGATGTTAGGATTTCTGATACTTGATTGTTATGCCATGAAATTATTTAGTCAGTTTAGCCAATCGTTGCCTTGCATGACGAGATGGATTGGGCGTGAGAGGGATCTGCCTTGTGTGGGTCAATCGGCTTTCTGCAGACTCCCATTATTTTATGTTCTTATGTTATAAATATTAATTAATTTGATAAAAACTTATTCAAATTAGATAACAATATGTGTTTATGTATCATTATAGCTACTGTCTTTTGGGGAGCTCAGTGGTCTGGTTAAACTTCTCACCCGTCCACCTCTCCTCCCCAATCCACATAACCTGCCCATAACATCCACTCCCACTCCTAAAACCCGTCCACCTCTCCTCCCCAACCCACCCAGCCCATCCACACCCCAACCTAATCCATTCCTACCCTCATCTCCTGCACCCCAATCCCCACCCCCACCCCCACCATCACCCCCTCCCCCTCCCCCACCCCCACCCCCACCCCATCCTCGTGCAGCAGCACCCAACATACACCGCACACACATTAATATCCTTCAACTAAACATAGATGGCATCAACACAAAGAAACACGAACTAACACACTTCATCAAACAACACAACATACACATTGCCATCTTACAAGAAACAATTAAACTCCGTACAACACAAAAAACATCTACATTTCACAATTTCACCACCATACGACAAGACCGGGCCGTCGGCATTGGCGGTGGACTCATCACCCTGGTACACAAAGATATAACACATATAGACACCAGTGCACATACCAAATCCCTCCTCCCCCCAAACGATAACACAACAGAAATACAATCAATTAAAATACGCACTGGCAACAGCTCCAACATTACCATCATAAATACATACATCCCTCCCCAAACATCCCCTACAGTACCAAACGATTACAGACCACAAATACAACACATTACAAACACCCAACACATCATCCTGGGTGGTGATTTCAATGCAAAGACGTCGGCCTGGTTTGTCGACAACCCCGACGCAGACAGATGGCTGGTCTTACAACACCAAACAGACAACCTATATATCCTCAATAACATGCATCAGCATACCCATACTCCACACCAAGCCCTCTACACCCCATCATCTCCTGATATCACCTTTTGTTCCCCTGAACTCGCCCCCACAACATCCTGGAAGGTGGTCAGAACCTTGAGCTCAGACCACCTCCCGATCATTATCACCACCAAAACAAGACTCACCCCAGCTAGCCACAGACACACTTACACTAACTATAAAAGAGCTAACTGGGAAGCATTCACAAATGAGACAGAACAACACTTTGAAACCCTAAACAGTACACCCATCACTAACATCAACAATGCTGTACACACATTCAAAACAACTATTCAAAATGCCGACAAGAAACACATTCCAAGAGGTAACATAAAAAAACACAACCCCAACTTCTCACCAGAAATTCAAAACCTCATCATACAACGTGACACACTGAAACACTCCCCAGCACCCCACACACAAGACATCAATCAACAAATTCAAGCACTCAACATCCAGATTAACAACAAAATACAAGAACAACAAACACTAAATTGGAATAACTTCTTACAAACACTCGATCACAAAACAAACCCCAAAAAACTCTACAAAACACTAAACAGCATCACACTTTCCAACAGCAACACAATCACATGCTGCAATCACAACAACAGACTCTACTCCTTCACGTAAACAACAAGCAAACACTCTCATCAATCACTTCTCTCATGTCAGTCACCTAAAACATCACAAAGACGACCGACGTGTCATCCGACGAAAAAGACAATTCCCCACAGACCCTGACTATACACCCTTCACCAACAACCAAACAAAGCATATCATCAACAATCTCAAGCTCTCACCCGCCTGTGGCCTAGACAATGTAAGCAACATTCACCTCAGACACCTGGGACCACAAGGCATACAAGCACTCACTAACATATTGTTACGGCTGGATCGGCAATACATATTCGGGATTCTTGATCGTAGGACAGAAATGGCTTATGTGACAACGACACGCTCGATTCCAGTCCCAAATACTATATGCTCCAGACAACAAAAGCACCAACGCCCTACAGAGTTATCGTCTATGGTAACGAGGTACCTTAACTCGGCGAAAGTGTACAACAGGGGTAGGCTATGAGGCTAAACTCCCTCAGACATTTATAGGTTACGTTATTACTAAAGAAATGCAATACTCAAGAAACTACGTTAATATTAAGCCTCTAATAATGTAGAATAGAAGCAGGCTAAAGGTATGACAGTGAAATGCTAAATGATAAATGTACACGCCTACTTGAAAGCGCGTGCACTAGAATAACTGTCCCCTACTAACATGCACTAGCATGTAGCATACAAGATGTTCATGATCCAGTAGATACCTAATAATACACATGGAAGGAACATAAACAGTAGTCACTCATTATAAGAATGAATCTATACTTGGAATAACTAAAAGGTTGCAGGCAACAGTACTGCGCCGGTAGCCTACTACCGCATAGGCTACTTCGCTTCTCTCACTCTGTCTCCCCTCTGAGTCCGTATGCGCCCTACGCAATAGAACTCCGGAAACAGCAGCAAAACGACAGTGCAGTTAATTGATACATGAAAGTATTAATAGTGTTGTCTTGTGTGTGAGTAATGTGTATTGTAAAGTGTTATATACATAAACTTAAAGAGAGCTGCAATGCATAGTAAAATAAAGATATAACCCACTCATCATCCCCATGTGTTCTAGCTAGCAGGCCAAGTCACAGGAACAACGAGTCCCAGTACCGAAAGCGAGAACCCAGGAAAAGACTGCAGAGAACACAAGGACAGATAAATTACGTTACTCTACTATACCGGCACTACGAGCGAGCTGTAGTCTCTGGTACTACACTCGCTCCTGGCTCGGTAGGCAAATCAAGGCTAAGTCCTCGCCCCTCTACAGACAACTCCTGGGCATGGTCGGGCTCTTACACATGGCACTAGTCTAGTCACAAATTGGATGATGAGCTGGGCATATAACTCGTGAACATGTAGAACGTTCACCAACTATCCTCATCAAGAAGATCGCTGTTCACATTAACCCCTTAAATCTAATACATGTAAATATATGCTTGTCCTAAGAGTAATACGAGAGGTGAGTGCTGAAACTCCTTTAGGACCTCAAGGGAAGGGTATGCATTTAAATAGAGAGAAGAATGAAATGAGAGTAATGTCGTCAGAGAGAAAGAGTGCAACCGTGAGAAGTTGGGAGAGAGGGCAAGGGATGTTAGAATCTCAAAGGTTCTAGGCAACCTGGTCATAGAGCACACAGCGAGCCTCCAGGCAATGTGCTGTACAACAACATGGGCAGCCCAGACAGCATAGGCAGGCGGCAATGTACTACCAACCCTGTCGCACCTAGCTATAAGCGCAGGGCTGCCAACCGGTCCATACGTCTGGCAACCACCCCCCCCGGCAGCGTGGCGCACCGCTACCCTCTCGCTCTGAAGTCTAACTCACTCTCTCTCTCTGAATTCCTATCATCTCATCTATCAACTTCTCTATTGATACTACATATTAAATGGAAGGTCTCGACATGGCTTAAAACAAAACCCACCACTGGTTAGCAAATGACGAGACCTTTGCAGAGATACAAAGAACATAGTTATACGTTGTCACACTCAATATAAGCAGCCAGCATGGTACACGGTACACGCACCGTGACGGTACAGTGGAGTACCAAGGAGTACAATCAGGTTGCATTGCTACGCACTGAGTGCGTCACAGCCCCCCCAAGATTTTAGATAATCGACCATAGAAGCATTATCAAAATCTGACAGGCAACCAACCGACCTGCTACCCTTAGCTGCCACTAATTGCAAAAGGTGCACAACAACTGAAGTGTGAATTATACATAAAACACAATATCGCATGCATCATGCTACAACAATAAAGACTTACAAAACTAAAAAAAAATTCTCGTTTATTTTATTGTTTTATAATCTTTTTGGACGGCGTTATGATAGCCTAATTTTACTCCTGCTCAACCCACACACCGTGCACGACTATCCTGGATCATCAACCCTTGATAGACAATCTGCTATCACGTTCTCACTCCCGGCAATATGCTGAATGTTGAGATTATACTCTTGGAGCATTAGGGACCACCTGGTCAACCGCATATTCCGATTGTGAAACTGATTTAGGAATTTCAAGGGATGATGGTCCGTATAAATCGTCACTACCGGGCCGTAGGCTGGAACATAAACTTTGAAATGTTTGAGCGACAAAACGATAGCAAGAAGCTCCTTCTCTATAGTCGAGTAATTCCTTTGTGCCGAATTAAACTTGCGAGAAAAGAAGCTCACTGGGTGTTCCAAGCCCTCGGAATCAGTCTGCAGTAACACTGCCCCGGCACCCACACCGCTGGCATCAGTCGCCAGCTGAAAACTCCTGGAGAAGTCTGGGGCTCTCAAAATCGGATGTGTACACAGCAGGTGCTTGACTAGGTCGAAAGCCCTCTGACACTCCGCAGCCCAACAGAACTTCACTGACTTCGACAGTAGATCAGTTAACGGTGCTAAGACAGTAGAGTATCCCCGGATGAAGCGCCTATAATAGCCTATCATACCTAGGAACCGCATGACCTGGCGCTTAGTGGTGGGCCTGGGAAACATATTGATAGCCTGTATCTTGCTCAGGGGGGGGCACACCCGGCCTAACCCGACCACGAAGCCAAGATACTGCACAGTAGCCTTTACAAACTCGCACTTCCTCAGGTTCACCACCAGCCCAGCATCGTGCAACTTCCCAAACAGGGTCTCTAAGTGCCTTAGGTGATTTTCAAAATTGTCATCATACACTATCACGTCATCAAGGTAGACCGTGCAGTTAGGGATTTCGTCACAAATATCGTTCATCAGGTTCTGAAACGTGGCAGGTGCGTTCTTAAGCCCATAAGGCATTACGTTACATTGGTAGGTCTTGCCATCTACCACAAAACCACAAACTTGCTTAGCTCGGTCCGACAGGGGTACTTGCCAGTAGCCTTTTACAAGATCAATTTTAGTAAGGTACTTTGCATTCCCTATCTTGTCCACGCTGTCGTCAACTCGAGGCAAAGGGTAAGGGTTGGTAGTGGTCAAGCCATTTAGCCTACGAAAATCTATGCAGAACCGCACCTTGCCGTCAGGTTTTGGCTGCAACGTGACGGGTGATGTCCACTTCACATAACCTTCAGTGATCATCCCTCTCTCAACCATGTACTTTAACTCCTCCCGTAAAGCTGGCAACTTTACCGGGGGGCACACGGTAGGGCACTGACTTGAAGGGCACATTATCACCGACGTCCACGTCGTGCGTTACCTGAGTAGTGAGACCTGGGTGTTCGGCGAAAACAGAGGGGTATGACCTGAACAGGCCTAGGACAGCAGCACCCTGGTGCTCAGGCAGGTGACTTACAGCTTGCCTAGCCTCTTGTTCAGTATTCCCCGCCCACTGTTCCGCGGAAATGACACAGTCCCAGCTATCCTCCTCAGCAGCATGACTGTCCCCACCTCCTTCTCCACCCTGGCCGCTGCAGGCCAGCACAGGGACAGTGAGAGGCTCTGAGGGGCGTCTCACATACTCTTTCATGAGGTTAACATGACATAACTGATGTTTTTTTCTACGGTCAGGTGTTGCAACGAGATAATCAAGGTCGGACAGTTTCTTAGCCACCACATACGGCCCAATAAACTTGGCAGAAAGGGGGTGTCCAGGCAAAGGTAAAAGCAACATTACCTCCTGACCCACCGAAAACTCCCGAAGCTTCACCTTGGCGTCATACTGGTGCTTCATGACCGCCTGTGCATTAACCAAGTTATTACCTGCCGCTGCCATGCAACCTATAAGTCTCTCCCGGCTCTCAAGGATATATTTAAGTACAGACCCCGGCTTCTCTTCGCCCTCCCAGATCTCTTTCACCATACTTAAAGGTCCTCTCACATTATGGCCAAAGACTAGTTGATTTGGACTGAACCCCAGGCTCTCTCCTGGGACTTCACGTGCAGCGAACAGAACATACGGCAGACCCAAATCCCAATCAGTGTCATGTTCTGCACAGTAACAGCGTAGCATACTCTTCAGGGTCGAGTGCCACCGCTCCAAGACTCCCTGACTCTCGGGATGGTAGGCTGACGACACTACAGAACATATACCGTGCAACTGAAGGGTTTGCTTGAACAATTTGGATGTAAAATTGCTCCCCTGGTCTGACTGCACCTCACGTGGAAATCCATAACGGGAACAGAACAATAATAAGTTTTTAACAACTGCCTTTGCCGAGCCGTTTCTCATGGGGTATGCGTCCGGGTATCTCGTAGCCACATCCATGATTGTCAACAGGAATTTATTGCCACTACTAGTAGGCGGGAAAGGGCCAACCAAATCTACTACAACTTTGCTGAACGGAGGCCCGGTGACAGGTATGGGAAACAAAGGTGCCTTCGGGATTGTCTGGTTAGGCTTCCCCGTTGTCTGGCAGGTCGCACACCCAGCCACCCATGCACAGACATCAGCCTTGACCCCAGGCCACCAGAAAAACCTGCCCAATGCCGCCAATGTTTTTGTTACCCCCAAATGACCCGCCACCGGCACATCATGCGCCAGACACAATAAGGACTCTCTATACTTATTTGGAACAACCACCTGGTCTACTACCCTCGCACCGCCCTCCCACTTCGATTTGGGGTCTAGAAATCTGCGGTACAATATCCTGTTGAGCCTAAAGAAATCTCCCGGCTTCGCATCCCCATCTTCCTCCAACTCTATGGCACCATTGCTATAACGAGCTAGGCTAGCGTCTTGCAGCTGCTGCTCACTAATGTCCCTGGGCGTCAATGCATCAAGATGGTTTTGTAATAAGACATTACCCCGGCTAGTAGGCTCTACTGCCTTAGTGGCTCTCGCTACAGCTCTTGCCTCACGCGAAGTCTTACCCAACTCTGCCTTGTTACACACCATATCTGGGCCAGAGTCAACTCCCGTGTTTATTATAGGTCCAAGTACCGAATCACCGAGAAGTGCAGCAGAATCAATGTCCCTTTTCCTGCCCTTAGCAACCTTCTCCTGATCCTTCCTCCACTGTCCCCGAGGTTGAGTGCTAGGCTGTGCAGGAGCCGCAGAGCGAGATCGGGTTACCACACAGGCCATCTCATCCTGTTGGCACCTCCCAACCCATTCCCGATTCTCACCATCCACGTCGGCCGCCCTCTCGGCAACGACTAAGGGTGGAGTCCCGGAAGTGGGCACCGCAAAGTCGTTGCCGAGAAGAAGGTCGACGCCCTCAACTGGCAAACACTCAACGATCCCTACATCCAGCTCCCTGCACACCTCTCCCACTCTCAACTCCAACCTCACAAGTGGGTATGACCTCGTAGCATTTATACCCTGCACCACAACAACTCTGGCCGCATTTATCGGTTTCCCTGTGAAGTTCCTCAACAAAGTTTGCGAAGCCCCCGTATCCCTCAGCAAGTCAACCCTCCGTAGTTCACTCCCCCAGCTCACAAACCCGTGCCCCCGATGGCCACAGAAAGTGTCCCGGACAGGTGTCGAGCCTTCCGTACGCTTCTTTACCGCGTGTGCCTCAGCTGCTGACAACCTACCCCGGGCAGTTGCTGCAGCCTTCAGAGACACACCGATACTGTGAACCAATGACACCGGCTTAGCGGGAGTGTTACTAGGGCACTCACGTGAATAATGGCCTAGCTTCTGACATTTGTAACATTTCACATCCCCAATGGGCTTCTTCCCTTGTGCGGGCGAAGAAGGGGCCTGACCTTTAGTAAACGGGAGAGGCTTGTGTTTGTAGGTGTTATTAGGTGCAATGCATTTAGTGTGGTTATGTGTGTCATAGGATTTGTTATTATCAAAAACTCTGGTGGGTGGGGTATAGCGCCCCTTCTGCCCTGACTCAGCCCTCTGAGCGGCACCGCAACCACGAATCAATGATAATCTGAGGTCTGCCATCTTGGCAGCCTCCTCTACTGTCTTGGGACATTTTTCCTTAATGTTCAGCGTTAGATCGGTTCCAGTACATTTGTAAAACTGTTCCAGATAGAAAAGTTGCTTAATTTCCTCAGCCGACTCTGCGTGCTCGGACCGAAACCAGTTATTACATGCATCTGTTAAGTCCCGTGCGTGCTCCATAAAACTGACGTCGCTCTTCTTATTCACGCCACGGAACTTCAATCTATAAGTTTCGGGTTGCAGTTCGTAGGCCCGGAGCACAGCCTCCTTCACCAGTCCATACACTACACTCTCGTCCAGTGACAGTGCATCGTAGGCTTTCAACCCCTTACCCACTAGACGTGATGAAACTAATGCTGCCCATTTAACCTCCGGCCAGTCATACTCACGACACTTCTTTTCGAAACGAGCAAAAAACTCAGTCACTGCTGTCTCATCAAATGCGGGTACTAACTTAATTAAATGCGAAAGTGAGTCTGTAACCCGGTGCCCACCACCGAGATGACGCCCCGTGGTCTCTACTCTAGACTTCTCGACATCCATTTCAGCCTGGTACCTGGTTGCATCCTGATTGGCTTGGATTCTAGCAACCTCTATGCGTTCTATACTAGCCTGTTGTATCCGAGTCTCCTGCAGTTTAAACTTAGCTAGTTCTAGCTGAAATAACATCTCAGGAGACAGGCCTGGGGGGGGAGAGCACAAAATGGGGGATCCACACCGAGACGTGTTTACGGGTAAGCCAGCTTGCCCTTGAGAACCCTCCTGCTGCATCGTGCTAAGACTCGCTGGCTGAGGGCCCAGCTCAGGGGTAGAGTGGAATGGAGGCTTGGAGGGAACCCCCCAAGACCCCACTCCACCCACCGCCCCATCGCCATCACCCAACAAACATGCCACCAAATTCTTCTTGGGCCAACTGTCAGGACAGTCCCGCCCCAAAACCGTGGCTAAACAGCGAAGACCGTAACAATCAATAGCCTGCAGGCGCTGTTCGGTCAAAGGTGTCTGCAAAAATGCCCGGGCATCCCTCTCTCCACTTATAACACTCCCCTCCCTAAACATCTGTTGTACTTGCTGGTTACTAGGCTGTACCGTGTTATCCTCCCCCGTAAATGATGAGTCATTAGACATAGTGCTGGTTATACAATTGCTGTTCATAAAAAAAAAAAAGTGCTTATTACTAATTGCAGTCTCGACTCACAAAATGTTAAAGATGCTTGAATGACTCTACTCTAGACACCCCCAACGAAACAATCTGCAAGTCCACCAATACAATAATGACACAATAAAAATTCCTCCAATATGCAAGAAAATTCTAGCCAGCTCTACTAGGTAGCATAGAATAGTTCTCCAAAAAACATGTGATAGGATACTACTGAATCTTGTGCAAGGTCGCCATTTTGTTACGGCTGGATCGGCAATACATATTCGGGATTCTTGATCGTAGGACAGAAATGGCTTATGTGACAACGACACGCTCGATTCCAGTCCCAAATACTATATGCTCCAGACAACAAAAGCACCAACGCCCTACAGAGTTATCGTCTATGGTAACGAGGTACCTTAACTCGGCGAAAGTGTACAACAGGGGTAGGCTATGAGGCTAAACTCCCTCAGACATTTATAGGTTACGTTATTACTAAAGAAATGCAATACTCAAGAAACTACGTTAATATTAAGCCTCTAATAATGTAGAATAGAAGCAGGCTAAAGGTATGACAGTGAAATGCTAAATGACAAATGTACACGCCTACTTGAAAGCGCGTGCACTAGAATAACTGTCCCCTACTAACATGCACTAGCATGTAGCATACAAGATGTTCATGATCCAGTAGATACCTAATAATACACATGGAAGGAACATAAACAGTAGTCACTCATTATAAGAATGAATCTATACTTGGAATAACTAAAAGGTTGCAGGCAACAGTACTGCGCCGGTAGCCTACTACCGCATAGGCTACTTCGCTTCTCTCACTCTGTCTCCCCTCTGAGTCCGTATGCGCCCTACGCAATAGAACTCCGGAAACAGCAGCAAAACGACAGTGCAGTTAATTGATACATGAAAGTATTAATAGTGTTGTCTTGTGTGTGAGTAATGTGTATTGTAAAGTGTTATATACATAAACTTAAAGAGAGCTGCAATGCATAGTAAAATAAAGATATAACCCACTCATCATCCCCATGTGTTCTAGCTAGCAGGCCAAGTCACAGGAACAACGAGTCCCAGTACCGAAAGCGAGAACCCAGGAAAAGACTGCAGAGAACACAAGGACAGATAAATTACGTTACTCTACTATACCGGCACTACGAGCGAGCTGTAGTCTCTGGTACTACACTCGCTCCTGGCTCGGTAGGCAAATCAAGGCTAAGTCCTCGCCCCTCTACAGACAACTCCTGGGCATGGTCGGGCTCTTACACATGGCACTAGTCTAGTCACAAATTGGATGATGAGCTGGGCATATAACTCGTGAACATGTAGAACGTTCACCAACTATCCTCATCAAGAAGATCGCTGTTCACATTAACCCCTTAAATCTAATACATGTAAATATATGCTTGTCCTAAGAGTAATACGAGAGGTGAGTGCTGAAACTCCTTTAGGACCTCAAGGGAAGGGTATGCATTTAAATAGAGAGAAGAATGAAATGAGAGTAATGTCGTCAGAGAGAAAGAGTGCAACCGTGAGAAGTTGGGAGAGAGGGCAAGGGATGTTAGAATCTCAAAGGTTCTAGGCAACCTGGTCATAGAGCACACAGCGAGCCTCCAGGCAATGTGCTGTACAACAACATGGGCAGCCCAGACAGCATAGGCAGGCGGCAATGTACTACCAACCCTGTCGCACCTAGCTATAAGCGCAGGGCTGCCAACCGGTCCATACGTCTGGCAACCACCCCCCCGGCAGCGTGGCGCACCGCTACCCTCTCGCTCTGAAGTCTAACTCACTCTCTCTCTCTGAATTCCTATCATCTCATCTATCAACTTCTCTATTGATACTACATATTAAATGGAAGGTCTCGACATGGCTTAAAACAAAACCCACCACTGGTTAGCAAATGACGAGACCTTTGCAGAGATACAAAGAACATAGTTATACGTTGTCACACTCAATATAAGCAGCCAGCATGGTACACGGTACACGCACCGTGACGGTACAGTGGAGTACCAAGGAGTACAATCAGGTTGCGTTGCTACGCACTGAGTGCGTCACAATATCAAACTACAGCTACTCACACAATACAATACCAGACATCTGGAAGCATGGTATCATCATCACATTCCCCAAACCTAACAAAGACCCCACGCTACCCTCCTCACACTGCCCTATCACACTCCTTTGCACCCCCTCCAAAGTCATAGAGCGCCTTGTACTATAACTGATGACACCTGACTTACCCCTTTCTCCAACACAACACGGCTTCAGGCCATTGCACTCCACAAACACTTCTTACAGACCTTACACAAAGAGCTTTTGACGGCATCAACTCAGCTAGACCACCACACAGATCAGTACTTGCCACACTCGACATTAGTAAAGCCTTCGATGCCATCCCCCGCCACAACCTAACAAACAAAATCTACAACACAAACATGCACAACAACACAAAAATAGGTCCTGATATGACGGCGTCTACGCCGTGGGACCACCTCCCTGAGCTGCCAACCGCAGATGGCTGCCGACCCTCCACGGCCGGAGACAAGATCAAAGACCAGTGAAGGACAACCGGATGCCGGTCGCGGGGAGCAGTTTTGGGAGCTTATTCTACCTTATTCTAACATCTGGCTGACATTACTACCTTATTCCAACATCAGGCTGACATTACTACCTTATTCCAACATCTGGCTGATATTATTACCTTATTGCAACATCTGACAGACATTACTACCATATTCCAACATCTGACAGACATTGCTACCATATTCCAAAATCTGACAGACATTACTACCTGATCCCAATATCTGGCAGACATTACTACCTTATTCCAACATCTGACAGACATTACTACCATATTCCAAAATCTAGCAGACATTAGTACTTTAGTGCAACATCTGGTAGACATTACTACCTTATTCCAACATTTGGCAGACAATACTACTGTATTCCAACATCTGGCAGACATTACTACCTTATTCCGACATCTGACAGACATTACGACCATATTCCAACATCTGGCAGACGTTCCTACCTTATTCCAACAACTGCCAAAAATTACTACCTTATTCCAACATCTGACAGACATGACTACCTTATTCCAACATCTGACAGACATTACTACCTTATTCCAATATCTGGCAGACATTACTACTGTATTCCAACATCTGGCAGACATTACTACCTTATTCCAACATCTGGCAGACATTACCATATTCCAACATCTGGCAGACATTACTAATGTATTCCAACATCTGGCAGACATTACTACCTCATTCCGACATCTGGCAGATTTACTACCATATTCCAACATCTGGCAGACATTCCTACCTTATTCCAACAACTGCCAAAAATTACTGCCCGATTGCAACATCTGACAGACATTTCTAAAATATTCCAACATCTGACAGACATTACTACATTATTCCAATACCTGGCAGACATTACTGCCCGGCAACATCTGACAGATATTTCTAAAATATTCCAACATCTGACAGACATTACTACTTTATTCCAACTTCTGGCAAACATTAATGTCTGATTTTTTTTTTTTTTTTTTTTTTTCTATGTGATTGAGGGAGGCAAAAGGCATAACTGCCTATAGCGAGTGCCTCCCCCATAGTTGAAAGAGTGACAGGGCCAAAATCAGGGGACGTTCGAGCCAAAATGCCTGGACACACGGAGTTTGAAGCAATTTAAGTCATAGGAAGAGGGAAAGACTGATTCTGGGAGAGAGTTCCAGAGCTCAGATGTTGAGTAGAAGAAAGTTTGAGAGTAACGTTTCACTCTTGGGTTGGAGAGTTGCACAGAGTAGGGGTGGGATTGAGTTGCAAGACGGGTACCACGTGCCCTACGTAAAGGAGGTGGTATGCACTGGGATAGCTCTGAGGAACACTGATTATTATAGTAGCGATAGAATAGCGAGAGAGATGCAACATTGCGGCGGAGAGAGAGAGATTGCAGAGAGTTGGTGAGTGGACGGGAGTTAATGATACGAAAGGCCTTCCTTTCAACTTTGTCTAGGAGAGCGGTGTGAGAGGAGCCTCCCCACACATGTGAACAATACTCAATACAAGGGCGCACTATGCCCCTGTACAGAGCAAGAAGCTGTGCAGGGGAAAAGAACCCCCTAAGGCGGTTGAGCACACCCAGCTTCTGGGAGGCTGCCTTAGCAAGACTGGTAATATGGTCCTTCCAAATGAGAGCAGAAGAAAAAGAGACACCAAGAATATTGAGAGAAGATGAAGGGTTGATTTTTGTATTGTTGAAGAATAAGGGATAGTCCGCTGGTAGATCCTGACGGGTAGATAGATGGAGAAACTGGGTTTTGGAAGCATTAAAGTTAACAAGGTTTTCTCTGCCCCAATTGGAAATAGTATTTAGATCAGAATTTAAGAGTTCTATGGCTTCATTACGTTTGTCGTTGAGGGATTGCTGGCTGGGGCGTTCTGAAAAACTAATGGAGTAGTGTAAGGTTGAGTCGTCTGCGTATGAATGGATGGGAATTAAGGTACAGTTAAGGAGATCATTTATAAAAATTAGAAAGAGAATAGGAGATAGGACAGAGCCCTGAGGAACACCGGAGTTTATAGGGTGAGGAAGTGAACAATGGCCGTCCACAACCGCGGCTATGGAACGGCCGGAAAGGAAATTAGAGACAAAGGCACAGATGGAGGGATAGAAACCGAAGGAGGGTAGTTTAGAAATTAAAGATTTATGCCAGACTCTATCGAAGGCTTTCGATATGTCTAGTGCAATAGAAAAAGTCTCACCGAAGTCCCGAAAGGAGGATGACCAAGAGTTAGTAAGATATGAAAGAAGATCACCAGTAGAGCGACCCTTAAGGAAGCCATACTGGCGATCTGAGAGCAGATTATGAGAAGAGAAATGCTTAAGAAATTTGGAAGCAAGAATAGTTTCAAAAACTTTAGAAAGACAAGAGATAAGAGCAATTGGACGATAGTTGGAGGGTTGAGAGCGGTCACCCTTCTTTGGGACAGGTTGAATGTGAGCAAACTTCCAGCATGAAGGGAAGACGTTAGAGGATAGACAGAGACGAAAGAGTTTGCCTAGGCAGGGAGTCAGCACGGAAGCACAGTTTTTGAGAACAACAGGAGGAACACCGTCCGGACCGTACGCCTTATTAGTGTTAAGCCCAGAGAGGGTAGAAAGTACATCTTTAGAAGAGATGTATTGCAACATCTGGCAGACATTACTACCTTATTCCAACATCTGGCAGACATTACTACTGTATTCCAACATCAGGTAGACATTACTACCTGATCCCAACATCTGGCTGACATTAATACATTATTCCAACATCTGCTGCAACAACATGATTGCAACATCTGACACACATTACTACTTTATTGCAACATCTGGCAGACATTACTACTCTATTCCAACATCTGGCAGACATCACTACCTTATTGCAACATCTGACAGACATTAATTACTACCATATTCCAACATCTGACAGACATTGCTACCATATTCCAAAATATGACAGACATTACTACCTGATACCAAGATCTGGCAAACATTACTACCTTATTCCAACATCTGACAGACATTACTACCATATTCCAAAATCTAGCAGACATTAGTACCTTAGTGCAACATCTGGCAGACATTACTACCTTATTCCAACATCTGGCAGACATTACTACTGTATTCCAACATCAGGTAGACATTACTACCTGATCCCAACATCTGGCTGACATTAATACATTATTCCAACATCTGGCAGACATTACTACCTGATCCCAACATCTGGCAGACATTCGGCTACTACCTTATTCCAACATCTGACAGACATTACTACCTGATCCCAACATCTGGCAGACATTCCTACCTTATTCCATCAACTGCCAAAAATTACTGCCCGATTGCAACATCTGACAGACATTTCTAAAATATTCCAACATCTGACAGACATTACTTCTTTATCCCAACATCTGGCAGACATTCCTACCTTATTCCGACATCTGACAGACATTACTACCATATTCCAACATCTGGCATACATTCCTACCTTATTCCAACACCTGCTAAAAATTACTGCCCGATTGCAACATCTGACAGACATTTCTAAAATAATCCAACATCTGACAGACATTAATACTTTATTCCAACATCTGGCAGACATTACTGCCCGATTGCATTATCTGAGAGACATTACTACTTTATTCCAACATCTGGCAGACATTACTACCTTATTCCAAAACCTGGCAGACATTACTGCCCGATTGCAACATCTGACAGACATTTTTAAAATATTCCAAAATCTGACAGACATTACTACTTTATTCCAACATCTGCCTGACATTACTGTCCGATTGCAACATCTGACAGACATTACTACTTTATTGCAACATCTGGCAGACATTACCACCTTATTGCAACATCTGACAGACATTACTACCATATTCCAACATCTGACAGACATTGCTACCATATTCCAAAATCTGACAGACATTACTACCTGATCCCAAGATCTGGCAAACATTACTAACTTATTCCTACATCTGACAGACACATTAATTAGTACCTTAGTGCAACATTTGGCAGACATTGCTACTGTATTCCAACATCTGGCAGACATTACTACCTTATTCCAACATCTGGCAGACATTACTACCTTATTCCAACATCTGGCAGACATTACTACCTTATTCCAACATCTGGCAGACATTACTACTGTATTCCAACATCTCTCAGACATTACTACCTTTTTCCGACATCTGACAGACATTACTACCATATTCCAATATCTGGCAGACATTCCTACCTTATTCCAACAACTGCCAAAAATTACTCTTATTCCAACATTTGACAGACATTACTACCTTATTCCAACATCTGGCCGACATACTACCTTATTCCAACATGTGGCAGACATTACTACTGTATTCCAACATCTTGCAGACATTACTACCATATTCCAACATCTGGCAGACATTACTACTGTATTCCAACATCTGGCAGACATTACTACCTGATCCCAACATCTGGCAGACATTAATACATTATTCCAACATCTGGCAGACATTACTACCTGATCCCAACATCTGGCAGACATTCGGCTACTACCTTACTCCAACATCTGACAGACATTACTACCTGATCCCAACATCTGGCAGACATTCCTACCTTATTCCATTAACTGTCAAAAATTACTGCCCGATTGCAACATCTGACAGACATTTCTAAAATATTCCAACATCTGACAGACATTACTACTTTATTCCAACATCTGGCAGACATTCCTACCTTATTCCGACATCTGACAGACATTACTACTATATTCCAACATATGGCATACATTCCTACCTTATTCCAACAACTGCTGAAAATTACTGCCCGATTGCAACATCTGACAGACATTTAAAAAAATAATCCAACATCTGACAGACATTACTACTTTATTACAACATCTGGCAGACATTACTGCCCGATTGCAACATCTGACAGACGTTACTACTTTATTCCAACATCTGGCAGACATTACTACCTTATTCCAAAACCTGGCAGACATTACTGCCCGATTGCAACATCTGACAAACATTTCTAAAATATTCCAACATCTGACAGACATTACTACTTTATTCCAACATCTGCCTGACATTACTGTCCGATTGCAACATCTGACAGACATTACTATTTTATTGCAACATCTGGCAGACATTACTACCTTATTGCAACATCTGACCGACATTACTACCATATTCCAACATCTGACAGACATTGCTACCATATTCCCAAATCTGACAGACATTACTACCTGATCCCAAGATCTGGCAAACATTACTATCTTATTCCTACATCTGACAGACACATTAAATAGTGTACCTTAGTGCAACATTTGGCAGACATTACTACTGTATTCCAACATCTCTCAAACATTACTACCTTTTTTCGACATCTGACAGACATTACTACCATATTCCAACATCTGGCGGACATTCCTACCTTATTCCAACAACTGCCAAAAATTACTATCTTATTCCAACATCTGACAGACATTACTACCTTATTCCAACATCTGGCAGACATTACTACCTTATTTCAACATCTGGCAGACATTACTTCCTTATTCCAACATTTGGCACACATTACCTCCTTATTCCAACATCTGACAGACATTACTACCATATTCCAACATCTGGCAGACATTACCTCCTTATTCCATATTGGGCAAAAATGACTACCATATTCCAACATCTGGCAGACATTACTACCATATTCCAACATCTGACAGACATTACTACCTTATTCCAACATCTGGCAAACATTACTATCATATTCCAACATTTGGCAGACATTACTACCATATTCCAACATCTGACAGACATTACTACCTTATTCCAACATCTGGCAAACATTACTATCTTATTCGTACATCTGACAGACACATTAATTAGTACCTTAGTGCAACATTTGGCAGACATTGCTACTGTATTCCAACATCTGGCAGACATTACTACCTTATTCCAACATCTGGCAGACATTACTACCTTATTCCAACATCTGGCAGACATTACTACTGTATTCCAACATCTCTCAGATATTACTACCTTTTTCCGACATCTGACAGACATTACTACCATATTCCAATATCTGGCAGACATTCCTACCTTATTCCAACAACTGCCAAAAATTACTCTTATTCCAACATTTGACAGACATTACTACCTTATTCCAACATCTGGCAGACATACTACCTTATTCCAACATGTGGCAGACATTACTACTGTATTCCAACATCTGGCAGACATTACTACCTGATCCCAACATCTGGCAGACATTCGGCTACTACCTTATTCCAACATCTGACAGACATTACTACCTGATCCCAACATCTGGCAGACATTCCTACCTTATTCCATCAACTGCCAAAAATTACTGCCCGATTGCAACATCTGACAGACATTTCTAAAATATTCCAACATCTGACAGACATTACTTCTTTATCCCAACATCTGGCAGACATTCCTACCTTATTCCGACATCTGACAGACATTACTACCATATTCCAACATCTGGCATACATTCCTACCTTATTCCAACAACTGCTAAAAATTACTGCCCGATTGCAACATCTGACAGACATTTCTAAAATAATCCAACATCTGACAGACATTAATACTTTATTCCAACATCTGGCAGACATTACTGCCCGATTGCATTATCTGAGAGACATTACTACTTTATTCCAACATCTGGCAGACATTACTACCTTATTCCAAAACCTGGCAGACATTACTGCCCGATTGCAACATCTGACAGACATTTTTAAATTATTCCAAAATCTGACAGACATTACTACTTTATTCCAACATCTGCCTGACATTACTGTCCGATTGCAACATCTGACAGACATTACTACTTTATTGCAACATCTGGCAGACATTACCACCTTATTGCAACATCTGACAGACATTACTACCATATTCCAACATCTGACAGACATTGCTACCATATTCCAAAATCTGACAGACATTACTACCTGATCCCAAGATCTGGCAAACATTACTAACTTATTCCTACATCTGACAGACACATTAATTAGTACCTTAGTGCAACATTTGGCAGACATTGCTACTGTATTCCAACATCTGGCAGACATTACTACCTTATTCCAACATCTGGCAGACATTACTACCTTATTCCAACATCTGGCAGACATTACTACCTTATTCCAACATCTGGCAGACATTACTACTGTATTCCAACATCTCTCAGACATTACTACCTTTTTCCGACATCTGACAGACATTACTACCATATTCCAATATCTGGCAGACATTCCTACCTTATTCCAACAACTGCCAAAAATTACTCTTATTCCAACATTTGACAGACATTACTACCTTATTCCAACATCTGGCAGACATACTACCTTATTCCAACATGTGGCAGACATTACTACTGTATTCCAACATCTTGCAGACATTACTACCATATTCCAACATCTGGCAGACATTACTACTGTATTCCAACATCTGACAGACATTACTACCTGATCCCAACATCTGGCAGACATTCCTACCTTATTCCATTAACTGTCAAAAATTACTGCCCGATTGCAACATCTGACAGACATTTCTAAAATATTCCAACATCTGACAGACATTACTACTTTATTCCAACATCTGGCAGACATTCCTACCTTATTCCGACATCTGACAGACATTACTACTATATTCCAACATATGGCATACATTCCTACCTTATTCCAACAACTGCTGAAAATTACTGCCCGATTGCAACATCTGACAGACATTTAAAAAAATAATCCAACATCTGACAGACATTACTACTTTATTACAACATCTGGCAGACATTACTGCCCGATTGCAACATCTGACAGACGTTACTACTTTATTCCAACATCTGGCAGACATTACTACCTTATTCCAAAACCTGGCAGACATTACTGCCCGATTGCAACATCTGACAAACATTTCTAAAATATTCCAACATCTGACAGACATTACTACTTTATTCCAACATCTGCCTGACATTACTGTCCGATTGCAACATCTGACAGACATTACTATTTTATTGCAACATCTGGCAGACATTACTACCTTATTGCAACATCTGACCGACATTACTACCATATTCCAACATCTGACAGACATTGCTACCATATTCCAAAATCTGACAGACATTACTACCTGATACCCAAGATCTGGCAAACATTACTATCTTATTCCTACATCTGACAGACACATTAAATAGTACCTTAGTGCAACATTTGGCAGACATTACTACTGTATTCCAACATCTCTCAAACATTACTACCTTTTTTCGACATCTGACAGACATTACTACCATATTCCAACATCTGGCGGACATTCCTACCTTATTCCAACAACTGCCAAAAATTACTATCTTATTCCAACATCTGACAGACATTACTACCTTATTCCAACATCTGGCAGACATTACTACCTTATTTCAACATCTGGCAGACATTACTTCCTTATTCCAACATTTGGCACACATTACCTCCTTATTCCAACATCTGACAGACATTACTACCATATTCCAACATCTGGCAGACATTACCTCCTTATTCCATATTGGGCAAAAATGACTACCATATTCCAACATCTGGCAGACATTACTACCATATTCCAACATCTGACAGACATTACTACCTTATTCCAACATCTGGCAAACATTACTATCATATTCCAGCATTTGGCAGACATTACTACCATATTCCAACATCTGACAGACATTACTACCTTATTCCAACATCTGGCAAACATTACTACCATATTCCAACATATGACAGACATTACTACCTTATTCCAACATCTGACAGACATTACGACCATATTTCAACATCTGACAGACATTGCTACCTTAATCCAACATCTGGCAGACATTACTACCATATTCCAACATATGGCAGCCATTACTACCTTATTCCAACATCTGGCAGACATTACTACCTTATTGCAACATCTGACCGACATTACTACCATATTCCAACATCTGACAGACATTGCTACCATATTCCAAAATCTGACAGACATTACTACCTGATCCCAAGATCTGGCAAACATTACTATCTTATTCCTACATCTGACAGACACATTAAATAGTACCTTAGTGCAACATTTGGCAGACATTACTACTGTATTCCAACATCTCTCAAACATTACTACCTTTTTTCGACATCTGACAGAGATTACTACCATATTCCAACATCTGGCAGACATTCCTACCTTATTCCAACAACTGCCAAAAATAACTATCTTATTCCAACATCTGACAGACATTACTACCTTATTCCAACATCTGGCAGACATACTACCTTATTCCAACATCTGGCAGACATTACTACTGTATTCCAACATCTGGCAGACATTGCTACCTTATTCCAACATCTGGCAGACATTACTACCATATTCCAACATCTGGCAGACATTACTACCTGATCCCAACATCTGGCAGACATTAGGCTACTACCTTATTCCAACATCTGACAGACATTACTACCTGATCCCAACATCTGGCAGACATTAATACATTATTTCAACATATGGCTAATATTAATACCTTATTTCAACATCTGGCAGACATTACCTAATTAGTCCAACATCTGGCAGACATTACTTCCTTATTTCAACATCTGTCTGACATTAACTCCTTATTCCAACATCTGACAGACATTAATACCTCATTCCAATATCTGGCCGACATTACTACCTTATTCCAACATCTGGCAGATATTATTACCTGATTGCAACATCTGGCAGACATTACTACATTATTCCAACATCTGGCAGACATTACTACCTTATTTCAACATCTGGCAGACATTACTTCCTTATTCCAACATTTGGCACACATTACCTCCTTATTCCAACATCTGACAGACATTACTACCATATTCCAGCATCTGGCAGACATTACCTCCTTATTCCATATTGGGCAAAAATGACTACCATATTCCAACATCTGGCAGACATTACTAGCATATTCCAACATCTGACAGACATTACTACCTTATTCCAACATCTGGCAAACATTACTAAAATGCCCCAGAACGAGAAGCCCACCACAGAAGCCACGAACGAACACCACACAGAAACACCAAAGGAAAGGTCCACAGAACGAAAGGACCAGCTGACCGAGCCAGCCATTTCAGACAGGCCCAAGCCCGCAGGGCTAAACAGCTCCAGGACGCACCCATTTACCTTTTCTAAACTGACCATTTTCCACACCTCACGTACACTAACCCTCTCGTGTCCTACACTCTTAACTACAAAGATGATGAACAGGAATATACATTCATATTAAAAACACCCATGCCCTGTCCCGACGTTGAGCCAATGCCAACACATCAGACAGCCATAATTATATCTATGTATGTTCTTACATCCGAGAAGTAGATGTTATATATCTTAGAAGTTAAAACACCCACGCTTGTCCCTAGACCTCGTATATCATTTTCCATGACGAGTATAGATATATGTAACCCGTGCTCAGTCGCCCCTTGCATTGTTCCTCTAGTAACTAAGTCTATAATATTAACTGCCACCAGCATTGATACGACATAGCGGCACTGTCCTTGCTACAAAGATGATGAACAGGAATATACATTCATATTAAAAACACCCATGCCCTGTCCCGACGTTGAGCCAATGCCAACACATCAGACAGCCATAATTATATCTATGTATGTTCTTACATCCGAGAAGTAGATGTTATATATCTTAGAAGTTAAAACACCCACACTTGTCCCTAGACCTCGTATATCATTTTCCATGACGAGTATAGATATATGTAACCCGTGCTCAGTCGCCCCTTGCATTGTTCCTCTAGTAACTAAGTCTATAATATTAACTGCCACCAGCATTGACGCGACATAGCGGCACTGTCCTTGTGTCGTATTGTGCCAAGTACAGATCAACCAGGTTTCATCACCTTATTAGGACGACGACTATAATGTCATCGTTCATTGATGTATGCAATCCTTAGGTTAAGTATTTTTATCCGCCATTGTGTTCACCTTTTTCCATTTACTTTCCACAATTGTCATACGTCTTCCCCTTGCCTCCTTCGTATCCACAGTCCACACTACGCCAATTTACTTCGTGTCTTACACCTCTTACCCCAACCAGAGATTGTATAAGATAACCTGGTTACCAGTATCTGTCATAAGTACCCCGAAACAATAACTAAGTACCCCTACGAACTGCCGCTGTTGTTGGTATAATTATATTTAATAGAAAACGCAGTTTCCAGGGCCAACTAATAATATCCATAACCCTCGGACTGATCACATAACTCTATCTTTTCCAGACTCATATACCACCCAATAGTTGCATTCCCCGGTAGCATTTGGCTAACGTATTCTACTGCCTTTTCAAACTTCCATATCAATTGTAGCCTAATGCCACCCCCACGCCCAGGGACCTTAGGGGCAAAATTTCCCTGTAGCCCTTGAACTCTCCCCCCCCCCCCCCCCCTCTCATTAAGACACCCGCGCTTCTCGACTCTTGTCCGACCTAGTCTCTCTGTCATACCTCTTGAAGATCCTTGAATTGTCCGTTGCTAACGCTCTCCAACCTTTTATATATATACTCCTATCCAGCCTACCTTCACTTAGTAGGCCAGAACAACATTAGAACTTTACTAGCCCCTTGCATGCCATCTATTCTCTTACAACACATTCACAACCCTGCACCCAATGGTCGTCGGTGCGAGGCTAGCCGCCCCGCCAGTAACTAACTTCTATTGCCATACTTCCAGATAAATGTGGCAGAGTTAGCAACCCAGTCTCCACCACATCCAGCAAACCCTACAATTAACAACCAGCCGAGTAAAACCAGCTAGCTAAGGCACCTTCGGTTTTGGTATTAAGGACACCCACATTTGTCTCATACACAGAGGGTTATTACAAACATTGGTGATATGGCAAGCCCTAGCCACAGCCGCCGGACGACTATCACAGAGAGAGGGCGCCCAGCTTCCCCTTTTTGCCCACCTGAGGAGGGAGACCCCCACCCCCGCGGAGGTATACCTGGCCCCTGTTTTGACTTTCGAGTCATTGCCAGGTAGCACAGGAATTCTTCCTATCAATGAACTAACCATGCATGACTAACACCTTTACTAACCTCTATTAACTCACAATAAACCATTTACCTTTCTTGCATGCTCTGATCACTAAATTAGCACCTCAGCTATACCATAGAACGAAGATTGAACAATCTAGAGAGACGCTCCTATCACAGCTGTCCCCATCCTCCTCGCAAAGTAGATCCAGTCTCTCTCCCCTAAATACTTCCAGTATAGCCAAAATAGTACCTCTTACTAAGGCTCAGTTATATGAAAATATAAAGGCTTTCCTATAGCCATGTGCCACAACAGTAAATACCATCTTTCCTAGTCTCCATATCTATTGAGAGCTCAAATAAGTCCATAAGACTTGAGATCCCTACTGTCTACAGGGTCCAGAACCGAGCCTATAAATCTAACTCCCGCCCCCAGTCAAATCAGTCGAAAGCTAGACACCAACCAGGGGTCACTACCCTGCAGTTAACTTCTAGCTCTGCCCTTGTGTTGTTCCGGAGTGAGATCCCAGAGCCGGCAGACTCCGTGGCAGATTTGGATAGAAGGACCTGCCAACGTATTTGAGAACTTCACACATATGGCCCCCCTGGACGGCCGCGGAACCAGTCGTTAGCCCCCAACATCATGGACGCAAGATAACCAGGACCAGACCCATCAGATACTACCCAAGATTCCCTTTAGCAGTACTACATATTACTGTGCTGTTTAGAGATTCACTAATTAATATTTCTACGAAGTGGCTAAGACCTTGCCCAGTGTGTAATTCATACTTAACCATTCCATTTGGGACGTACTAAGCGATCAGTGCTCTTTAATTAACAGGCGACCTTGACTCTCGTAATTACCTTATTCAGATATTAAAACTCTAGTGATATCTAACGTTCGCCCACTGATTTGCGTTCTATGTATTTCTGAGACAAGGATATAAAACTTAGATCAGTACCCCCTGAGGTTACTAGAATTCCCGTGCTCTAAAATACGCGTGTCTAATCTAGTCTGTGAACTACTACTTGCGCACCAGAGCTACCAGTAATAAATCTAACAGTGAATATGAATCTATAAGTAACATTGATGGTCTTCGGTATATAAACCTGTGGAATCGAAGCCAGTGATCAGAAGATTAATACCTGAACATTGGAAGTGGGAGACTAGGCTCCATCCAGATCCACTTATGCTAGTGTTGTTCAATTCTATTGTATTGTCTTACACAAGTATTCTGCAGTGGTATATCAATAAACGTGATCATGTAACTTGCTACCATGTGTTTCTTTGTGTTCTCTATTCCTCATATCTTGTATTGTGCATGCAGCCTTATATACCCAGTCAATTTAGAACTCACATTACCCAAGTTAAACCTGTAGAAAAACAGGGCATAACATTGGCGGCAGCGGTGGTTCTTGATTCGGATAAAAGGTTGCATTACACTGCAAGTTTGGAACAGTAGAAGCATGGCAACATCGCGAAATTGGCAGTCACTCACACACATTCCCAAGTATGATGTAAACACGTATGATATTGCCACTTACTTAGACATAATAAAACCAGTGCTAGATGTGGCACTTCAAAATGACTGCGAAAAAATCGCCGTTGCATTATCGCAAATTATGCAGTTGGGAAAAGCCGTTTCCCAAATTGCTAAACAGGTAACGCCAGAGAGTACCTGGAACCAGTTTCGATCCCTCGTGATCCGGACCTTAGGGCCACTTTTGGGTTGCCTCATCTCCCCCAAAATAATACAAATAGACGAGATCAAGTATGAAGGGGATATAAATGTGACCCTCATACAACTCTACAGATACGTGAGGACCACGTATAGCTATGAAGATACGAACCAACAAAATGAACTCTTATTCACCGCTTTGTTAAACATCCTCCCACCCCACATCACCGCCCATCTCGACCCGTATGCCTTATTCGAAGAACATATGCTCTCCATCAGAGAAGAATGCCTACGCAGTTCGATGAATCCCCTATCCAACCTTTCAGCCCCTATCCAAGACTCCGTGCACCCTTCCAAAATGACTTCCGGTGAAAGTCCAACCCCAGTGCACTCTTCCTTGCCTCTATCCTCTCTGACCATCCCTAAATTTTCCCCTGCCCAGCCATCCACCAACGATCATCTTCCATCAATTGTGTTACCCCATAAACCCCATCCTTTTTCTATGCATGTCAAACAAACCCACCAACCCCAGATAACCGCTAACCAGACCGTGACTGCCACCAAGAAGATTCCCAAAATTCGTCCTGTTAACAACCCCAAATCAATACATCAGTCCTCTACCAATAACCCCTGTTCTACACCTAACTCTTCCCCCACCAACCCTCCGCAGCCCCCCCAACAAGCCCCGTATTCTAGCTATGCCTACCTATGTAGGCCTACCACAACATATTTTCCCCATGACCCCAGAAATGTTCAGCTATCCCCCCACCAACAAAATTTCCCTTGTGACAGTTTTCCGTCGGTAGCTTGTGACAGTTTTCAGTCAGTAGCTCCCTTCCACCCCCACACAATTCACACCCCTAGAAAACTTTGAAACCCCACACTTGACTCGCCCTCTCATGTCAAACAAACTCACCAGTCCCAGATAACCTCTAACCAGACCGAGACTGCCACCAAGAAAATTCCCCAAACTCGTCCTGTTAATGTCAAACAAACCCACCAACCCCAGATAACCGCTAACCAGACCGTGACTGCCATCAAGAAGATTTCCAAAATTCGTCCTGTTAACAACCCCAAATCAATACATCAGTCCTCTACCAATAACCCCTGTTCTACACCTAACTCTTCCCCACCAACCCTCCGCAGCCCCCCCAACAAGCCCCGTATTCTAGCTATGCCTACCTATGTAGGCCTACCACAACATATTTTCCCCATGACCCCAGAAATTTTCAGCTATCCCCCCACCAACAAAATTTCCCTTGTGACAGTTTTCCGTCGGTAGCTTGTGACAGTTTTCAGTCAGTAGCTCCCTTCCACCCCCACACAATTCACACCCCTAGAAAACTTCGAAACCCCACACTTGACTCGCCCTCTCATGTCAAACAAACTCACCAGTCCCAGATAACCTCTAACCAGACCGAGACTGCCACCAAGAAAATTCCCCAAACTCGTCCTGTTAACAACCCCAAATCAGTACATCACTCCTCCCTCAATAACCCATGTCCTATGCCTAACTCTGCCCCCACTAATCCTCCCCAGCCCCACATAACCTTTAACCAGACCGAGACTGACACCAAGCAAATTCCCCAAATTCGTCCTGTTAACAACCCCAAATCAATACATCAGTCCTCTACCAATAACCCCTGTTCTACACCTAACTCTTCCCCCACCAACCCGCCGCAGTCCCCCCAACAAATCCCGTTTCCTAACTCGCTCACCTCTCACCACCCTGACCCTCCCACACGCGCCGTTAATCCTCCCCTCACGCGTGACGACCTAGGGACCCAACCATGTTCCCCCCCTTCCCCCAGAAATGCTCAGCTATTTCCCCACCAACAAAATTTCCCGTGTGACAGTTTTCCGTCAGTAGCTCCCTTCCACCCCCCCACAATTCACACCCCTAATAAACTTCAAAACCCCACACTTGACTCACCCCCTCATGACAGACAAACCCACCAACCCCAGATAACTTCTAAACAAACCGTCACTGCCACCGACACACCCCACCACTCTGATCCTCCCACACGCGCCGTTAATCCTCCCCTCACGCGTGACGACCTAGGGACCCAACCATGTTCCCCCCCTTCCCCCAGAAATACTCAGCTATTCCCCCACCAACAAAATCTCCCTTGTGACAGTTTTCCGTCAGTAGCTCCCTTCCACCCCCCCACAATTCACACCCCTAATAAACTTCAAAACCCCACACTTGACTCACCCCCTCATGACAGACAAACCCACCAACCCCAGATAACTTCTAAACAAACCGTCACTGCCACCGACACACCCCACCACTCTGATCCTCCCACACGCGCCGTTAATCCTCCCCTCACGCGTGACGACCTAGGGACCCAACCATGTTCCCCCCCTTCCCCCAGAAATACTCAGCTATTCCCCCACCAACAAAATCTCCCTTGTGACAGTTTTCCGTCAGTAGCTCCCTTCCACCCCCCCACAATTCACACCCCTAATAAACTTCAAAACCCCACACTTGACTCACCCCCTCATGACAGACAAACCCACCAACCCCAGATAACCTCTAAGCAAACCGTCACTGCCACCGACACACCCCACCACTCTGATCCTCCCACACGCGCCGTTAATCCCCCCCTCACGCGTGACCCCCACCAAAGTGATTTCCCCCCCCCCCTCATGCGTACCGAACACCTGCTCACCAGTCGGTCCCCCACCATCATGAGCCCAGCTAAACTTTCAACCTCCCCCTCTTCACCGTTACCCCACCCGCCCCAAATTCCCCCCCCAAAGATCCCGCTCGACAAAATACCACTCCCATCCCAATCCAACCACAAAACTTTTTCCACCTTGGCTAAACCCCAAAATACTCTCTCTCTCGCCCCAAACAACATAATCAACCTCTCAACTTCAACCACTCCTCGAAATCCCATCCATGTCTCTCCCGGAAATAAAGTCAGTCTAAATTCAACCCCTCTCAAACCACAACCCTGCCTGCCCAGACCCCCCCCCCCCCCCCCACCATCTCCCTATCAAATCCCCACACACCAAACCTCCAAACCACCCGATCATAGTAAACTCTCAACCTTCAGCCTTACTCACCCTTCCCCAAACCCCACTCACGACCACAACTTTCTACACAATTCAACCCCTCCCCAGCACCAACCTCTTCCGCAACAACAACCCCGACTCGACCTGCCCGTTTCATCTTTAAAACTACCCCCGACCGAAACCACTTAGACCCCCCCTCCAAAACTGGCCCCGGGCCAGCTCGCCCCCAGACCCACATTCCTAACGACATGAACTAACGGTATATCCACCCCGCCCTTCCAAAGTGAAAGTGAACCACCACCCCCTATTACCAGACCGTCACCCAGACTAACGGCGACCCTAAATACCCCCCCCCCCCCCCTGATGATGATGAGGATATTATTGTACTAAATTGTTTTGAATGTTTTCAATTCCTAAGCGATTGGGCATGATTCTATAAATTTACATGTTTTCCATATACTGTATATATTATTTTTTTCCCTTAGTCATACTACTTTTCTTGTTACCTACACTTTTCTGACTATCTTTTAAATTTGCTTTATACATTGTTAAACACTTTACCTCTTCTTAATTTCCTGTGTTCTTAATTATCTGTCCTTTCTTAAATTTACATGTTTTCCATATACTGTATATATTATTTTTTTCCCTTAGTTATACTACTTTTCTTGTTAACCTACACTTTTCTGACTATGCTTCTTTTTACTTCACCCTTGAGGCTCGAGGACGAGCCTATAATGAAGGAGAGGGAAGTAAAATGCCCCAGAACGAGAAGCCCACCACAGAAGCCACGAACGAACACCACACAGAAACACCAAAGGAAAGGTCCACAGAACGAAAGGACCAGCTGACCGAGCCAGCCATTTGAGACAGGCCCAAGCCCGCAGGGCTAAACAGCTCCAGGACGCACCCATTTACCTTTTCTAAACTGACCATTTTCCACACCTCACGTACACTAACCCTCTCGTGTCCTACACTCTTAACTACAAAGATGATGAACAGGAATATACATTCATATTAAAAACACCCATGCCCTGTCCCGACGTTGAGCCAATGCCAACACATCAGACAGCCATAATTATATCTATGTATGTTCTTACATCCGAGAAGTAGATGTTATATATCTTAGAAGTTAAAACACCCACGCTTGTCCCTAGACCTCGTATATCATTTTCCATGACGAGTATAGATATATGTAACCCGTGCTCAGTCGCCCCTTGCATTGTTCCTCTAGTAACTAAGTCTATAATATTAACTGCCACCAGCATTGATACGACATAGCGGCACTGTCCTTGCTACAAAGATGATGAACAGGAATATACATTCATATTAAAAACACCCATGCCCTGTCCCGACGTTGAGCCAATGCCAACACATCAGACAGCCATAATTATATCTATGTATGTTCTTACATCCGAGAAGTAGATGTTATATATCTTAGAAGTTAAAACACCCACGCTTGTCCCTAGACCTCGTATATCATTTTCCATGATGAGTATAGATATATGTAACCCGTGCTCAGTCGCCCCTTGCATTGTTCCTCTAGTAACTAAGTCTATAATATTAACTGCCACCAGCATTGATGCGACATAGCGGCACTGTCCTTGTGTCGTATTGTGCCAAGTACAGATCAACCAGGTTTAATCACCTTATTAGGACGACGACTATAATGTCATCGTTCATCGATGTATGCAATCCTTAGGTTAAGTATTTTTATCCGCCATTGTGTTCACCTTTTTCCATTTACTTTCCACAATTGTCATACGTCTTCCCCTTGCCTCCTTCGTATCCACAGTCCACACTACGCCAATTTACTTCGTGTCTTACACCTCTTACCCCAACCAGAGATTGTATAAGATAACCTGGTTACCAGTATCTGTCATAAGTACCCCGAAACAATAACTAAGTACCCCTACGAACTGCCGCTGTTGTTGGTATAATTATATTTAATAGAAAACGCAGTTCCCAGGGCCAACTAATAATATCCATAACCCTCGGACTGATCACATAACTCTATCTTTTCCAGACTCATATACCACCCAATAGTTGCATTCCCCGGTAGCATTTGGCTAACGTATTCTACTGCCTTTTCAAACTTCCATATCAATTGTAGCCTAATGCCACCCCCACGCCCAGGGACCTTAGGGGCAAAATTTCCCTGTAGCCCTTGAACTCTCCTCCCCCTCTCATTAAGACACCCGCGCTTCTCGACTCTTGTCCGACCTAGTCTCTCTCTCATACCTCTTGAAGATCCTTGAATTGTCCGTTGCTAACGCTCTCCAACCTTTTATATATATACTCCTATCCAGCCTACCTTCACTTAGTAGGCCAGAACAACATTAGAACTTTACTAGCCCCTTGCATGCCATCTATTCTCTTACAACACATTCACAACCCTGCACCCAATGGTCGACGGTGCGAGGCTAGCCGCCCCGCCAGTAACTAACTTCTATTGCCATACTTCCAGATAAATGTGGCAGAGTTAGCAACCAAGTCTCCACCACATCCAGCAAACCCTACAATTAACAACCAGCCGAGTAAAACCAGCTAGCTAAGGCACCTTCGGTTTTGGTATTAAGGACACCCACATCTGTCTCATACACAGAGGGTTATTACAAACACTGGTGATATGGCAAGCCCCTAGCCACAGCCGCCGGACGACTATCACAGAGAGAGGGCGCCTAGCTCCCCCTTTTTGCCCACCCGAGGAGGGAGACCCCCACCCCCGCGGAGGTATACCTGGCCCCTGTTTTGACTTTCGAGTCATTGCCAGGTAGCACAGGAATTCTTCCTATCAATGAACTAACCATGCATGACTAACACCTTTACTAACCTCTATTAACTCACAATAAACCATTTACCTTTCTTGCATGCTCTGATCACTAAATTAGCACCTCAGCTATACCATAGAATGAAGATTGAACAATCTAGAGAGACGCTCCTATCACAGCTGTCCCCATCCTCCTCGCAAAGTAGATCCAGTCTCTCTCCCCTAAATACTTCCAGTATAGCCAAAATAGTACCTCTTACTAAGGCTCAGTTATATGAAAATATTAAGGCTTTCCTATAGCCATGTGCCACAACAGTAAATACCATCTTACCTAGTCTCCATATCTATTGAGAGCTCAAATAAGTCCATAAGACTCGAGATCCCTACTGTCTACAGGGTCCAGAACCGAGCCTATAAATCTAACTCCCGCCCCCAGTCAAATCAGTTGAAAGCTAGACACCAACCAGGGGTCACTACCCTGCAGTTAACTTCTAGCTCTGCCCTTGTGTTGTTCCGGAGTGAGATCCCAGAGCCGGCAGACTCCGTGGCAGATTTGGATAGAAGGACCTGCCCACGTATTTGAGAACTTCACACATATGGCCCTCCTGGACGGCCGCGGAACCAGTCGTTAGCCCCCAACATCATGGACGCAAGATAACCAGGACCAGACCCATCAGATACTACCCAAGATTCCCTTTAGCAGTACTACATATTACTGTGCTGTTTAGAGATTCACTAATTAATATTTCTACGAAGTGGCTAAGACCTTGCCCAGTGTAATTCATACTTAACCATTCCATTTTTTTTTTTTTTTTTTTTTTTTCTATATTCCAACTACTCCCTCTCGGGCATAGGCTGAGAGCCTGTACATTCCACCGCTCAACACGGTGAAGCCCGTGAGGTCTTGTTCCAGCCTGGGGAGTGAGACATGTGAAGCATCCATCATGGCTCAAAGCAGCTCCATCTCTGAAGCGGCTGGTTGCTTCGCTCAAGTGCTTCACCGTCTCACCCTCCAGACTCAGACCCTCACTCTCAGAATGCCACCTATTGAGCAGTGAACTCACTAGGCATTGTCCCCCTGTAACATATTTTGAATATGGGAATATTCATACAGTGTTATTTAACCTAACAAGTGCGCATGGGGGTAATTGGAAACGTCCCCCTGTGCTGACGTATTTGAGGTGTTTCCGTCACTAAAATATTCATTGTACCATTAATAGCATTAATAATTATCCATATGCGCCTATTATGGGTTGATTATAAAGGTATTAACCTGAAACAACAATAAAACGAGTGAAAACAGCGTTTGGATGGTCAAAATCGGAGATATAGCCCGCGAGTTGTATAATGTATGGGTGAGGCAAACTGCTTTCCCGCCAATTTCCCCCAAGGCCACTGAGACACAGTCGATCGATACTTTCTCTCTCTCTCTTGCACTCGCTTGCCATCAGTGATGACAACACCCTGCTTGCAACTCGCTAATGTTAGCACGAAAATATACCTCAGAATAAGGGAATAATAGGGAAAATAGGTGATAACTGAAGGAGAGGAGGAAAGTGGGGAAGGAGGGGAGGTAGAGGACTGAGATTTTGCATGGCCCAGGGGCCAAAAAAAAATAAAAAAATAAAAAAATAAAAATAATTTTTTTTTTTTTTTCGATGTCAAAAGTTGATTTTTTGTTTTACTTACTCTCAAGAGTCTTCCCGCAGTCCGCCGGGGGAACTCTTAAGAGTCTCCCCGCAGTTCCCGGGTTAATCAGGGAACAATGAGGGTATTTTTTTGGCATTTCGGTGGGCTTTGTGGTAATGCACTGATACTAGGTACAGCACAAATTCAATCCCAATAATATCTTCCCATTGACATATCGGGATTTGAACCCGGGTCCATTGGATTACCAATCCAGTGGCATGACCACTCCACCACACCTCCCCTTTGGGACGTACTAAGCGATCAGTGCTCTTTAATTAACAGGCGACCTTGACTCTCGTAATTACCTTATTCAGATATTAAAACTCTAGTGATATCTAACGTTCGCCCACTGATTTGCGTTCTATGTATTTCTGAGACAAGGATATAAAACTTAGATCAGTACCCCCTGAGGTTACTAGAATTCCCGTGCTCTAAAATACGCGTGTCTACTCTAGTCTGTGAACTACTACGTGTGCACCAGAGCTACCAGTAATAAATCTAACAGTGAATATGAATCTATAAGTAACATTGATGGTCTTCGGTATATAAACCTGGCTACCATTAGACAATTTTATGCAGCTTAGGAAGGACCTGTGGGTATTAACCCATAACTAGCGGCGCGCAACATAAGTCGAGTATAATAAATCTGGACTATCTGGCGGCGCTCGACATAGGTCGTGTGGCAATTTCAGCACGTAATGTTGCTGAGAGAGAGAGACAAGTGGTGGCAGGAGAGTAGCGAGCGTATGACTGCTCCAGACCACCGCGGCGAACCTACTGACACGAATCCCACCTCCTCCCTCCCTCTCTCACTCGCTATATACGGAATTGTATGGGGAAAGTGCCGAATTACATGCTTTTTGCACTCGCGTTGCGCGGTTGTTGCAAGAAAACTAGCCATCATAAAAGGATCGTTATGGTGTCATTGGAAAGCTCTGCACTAGTTTTGGCCCCAACTCTGTTCCTCATTCATATCAATGATCTCATATCTACCACTCATTATCCAATACATTCCTACGCAGATGACTCAACGCTCCACAGTTCCTTCACATTTACCCATTCTTTCACCCAACCTAATCTTATAAATTCAAAAATAAACACTGCAATTTCTCTGAACCAGGACCTTTCTAGAATTAATGAATGGGGACAAAAGAATCTAGTTTCCTTTAATGCACAGAACACCAAGTACTTTCAATTTTCTAACCGACAGAATCTCACTGACTCCCATATATTTTTTAATTATGTAAATATTCCCACTTCCCCTAGTATTGACATTCTCGGTGTAATATTAACTACTAACTTGAGCTGGACACATTATGTTAGAAGCATTGCTAAGAATGCCTCTAAAAAACTGGGACTCCTGTACAGAGTTCGAGAATTCTTCAGACGAGCAGTTGGCCGAAATATATAAAAGTCATGTGCGTTCTCAGATGGATTACTGTTCACCTCTGTGGAGTGGTTGCATTGAGGCAGTTGGACAAAATTCAAAATAAAGCTATTAGATTAATCAATAACCCTGCAATCACACAGGACCTTCCTACATTATCCATACGAAGAAACGTTGCATCCCTTGCATTATTCTACACAAATGTTCACAGCAATTGTTCCGAGGAACTTGCTTCAATTGTGCTGCCTCTCCACATCTTTCCCCGTAGAACTAGGGCAGCTGAGAGCGCCCATGAATTTACACTTTCTCCTCCATAATGCGGAACTTCTGCTTATCAAAATTCGTTTATCCCTAGAACTACTACTCTTTGGAATTCACTTTCCTCGAGTTGCTTTCCACAAACTTACAATCTACAAAAGTTTAAATCCAGTTGTTACAAACATTTTATGAATGGAGGATGCCTTTAGGCACATGGACCTTTTTGTGTTATCTGTGTTTTTCCTTCCTCCGTTCATTCTCTTAAAAAAAAAAAAAAAAAAAAAATCTATGCCGGCTATAACACTATAATGAGTAGGGTCATCCACGAAGTAACCCTTTAACACGATGGCCCCTTTTTACCTTTGATTATGGCTAAAGCTATGCGATTTTATGAAGGACCTACGTTACTCAGAGGGTTTGCAGAGATCGCATTAAGTTTACCCCTTTGAGTCGTAGAGGTAGATTTTAGCTAAAGCAAATCGTCTAACGGTAACCAAAATATGATAAGGATTGCGCCATTGTGTCGAAGGGGTTAAGGGCCCCTTAATGACGGATCAGAATAATTATACAAGGGTAATAACAGCGGGAATCCCCATTAGCATGTATAATACCGATAAATTCACATGAAATATACTGTAGTATCATAACAGAAGTACTCCATTAAGAATGAAAGTCAACACTGCACTGGATTAATCCAAAGACCCCTTGTCGTGGCTGACTAATATCAGCCTTAAAGCGGAGTCAGGCGAGCGCATTTCCAGCATCTATATTTAAACAACTTAACCCTTTGAGTACCAGCGACGTGTGTTATGTCTCCTTGTAGTAATATTTAGACGATACTACGCAGCTTAGGAAGGATCTGTGGTAGTTAACAGGGTTGGTTGAAATAGTTTGAAGCCGTATCATTGCTAAAGGTCCTTCCTAAGCTGAATAATATAGGCTAATAGTGGCCGGAATATGATGAAAATTACATCCCTGGTACTGAACGGGTTAAGGCAGTTAGCTTCCACATTATACCCCAATTATTTTTCTTGTCCGGCAAATCTTCTGGAAGGTAAATGGGGTAGAGTTTATTTTTTGGTCTATGAATGTATTTATATATTTATTGTTAGTTTACTCGCTAGACCTCCATCAACCTTAAGAATAACCACTCCCTATACCCGCCTTTGAGATAAAATCCCAGCCAATGCGAAAGAGCCTCGATATAACAAGAACAAATTCTTGGTCATTGAAAATTGCCGGAAAAAGCACTTGTGTGATATCGCCTTAAGCAAATGTCTTTCTTTCAATTTGTCACAGAGTGTTACAGTTTGCATTTGTCTACGTAAAATATAATAGTGTGGGTAATAACATTGTTCTAATGTAGCTTATTTAATCATCTATATCTCAAAAGAGCATTCCACAATACAATGATGATAATGGTGTGTTTTGTTTTCACTTACATGCATACAGATTTTTGCAACAAATAAAATGTATGTCAGGAGAGAAATGTCTCACTTACAGACGAAAAAAGTACATCTAAATATTTATGTAAAATTACCTATCAAAGAACACATTTATTAAACTATTTTAAGTTAATATTATTGCTTATGATGTAAACAAGCATTAATTTCATTGATCAAAATATAACCTACTTTGAAAAGTAGACCGAATGAATAAATACACCATGTGAGGAAGAGCACTTTATTGACAAAGTTTCGCATATAGTTTCATCAGGCCAGATTGGCCTGATGAAGCTATATGCGAAACGTTATCAATAAAGTGCTCTTCCTCACATGGTGTTTATATTCATTACTTTCATTCATATAAATCAAACTAGTTAAAGTAAATATTGCATATGATTTAAAGAAGTATTACTTGCATTCATTTAAACAGCGGTTTGGTCAAAATTGCACACCAAACTTAGATGTATATACAGTACGTGTATACAATGTATATACAGTACGTGTATACAATGTATATACAGTACGTGTATACAATGTATATACAGTGCGTGTATACAATGTATATACAGTACGTGTATACAATGTATATACAGTACGTGTATACAATGTATATACAGTACGTGTATACAATGTATATACAGTACGTGTATACAATGTATATACAGTACGTGTATACAATGTATATACAGTACGTGTATACAATGTATTTCCCAACTTCTCATATTCATTCTTCGTTTCATAAAGTATTCCATAATCTGTGGCTGTTCTCACACTCATGATGCATTGCTTCCTTGTGTCGTTCATCCTAAGTCACTCATAATTGCTGCTGTTGGTGGTGTTTCATATTTCTCTAATGCTGTCAGTCCCCCTCGATGTTTGTTTTTAGTATTTGATGGTAGTAATGCCATACTTGATTGTTATATTACTATACGTCAACAATGTTGTTTAATACGTATCTCTCTCTCTCTCTCTCTCTCTCGTCAACTTCCTTTTCTAACAATATCCCACATAATTCCTTCTGACATCATTTCTTTCGTGTATCCTATATACATCCTCTCTCCTCTTTACCCCTTATATATTTATAAGAGAGAGAGAGAGAGAGAGAGAGAGAGAGAGAGAGAGAGAGAGAGAGAGAGAGAGAGAGAGAGAGAGAGAGAGAGAGAGAGAGTTACAAGGGATAGTTAGTAACTCAGAGACCTTGCGGTTCATTCCGGGGAGATACCTGCAATAGTAAGAGAGAGATTGTGTAGTGCACTACACTCATTGCAAAGTTTTCAAATTAATATCTACTTATACTCTACAAGGGAGGAAACTAAAAATATAATACAATGATAAATACATATGCAAATAAATATACTCATCAATCTATTCATACATCTAGATGATTTGCAAAACTATAACACATATATTGTTATCTTTTCCCATCTTAAACTTTGACACTATTTATGCAAAAAATGCATTAGACATTTGTTATATAAATTCCTGTCAACAACCTCTCTCTCTCTTTCTCTCTACTTTGCTGTTCTATTTTTCTACTATGAACTGTCCTTGTCTAGTAGTATTAAGGCCGGACCACCTAGTAGGGACCGTAAGGTATGTTTGGTTTGAGTATTTGTTTGTGTAACACTCTCTCTCTCTCTCTTTCCTGTATGTACTATTGCGACCATTTCCACTGTACCACTATATGCTAATCTTAACATTAAACTGATAATGCTTGCGTGGGAATTTTAGTACCAGATTTTACTTTCGATCTTAAAAAACAACAACAATTGGACTTCAATATGTCAATTTAATTTCACATTGAGTTTAAGAGGGGAAGGATTTTTTGTATTGGTCAATTTCATTACCGGTATGAATTTATTTTCTTTTTAGTTCCCTCCCTAGACCTCCATCAAGCTTAAAAATAGATCCCCAGGATCCCCTTTCGAGATAAATGTGCACATTTTCCGGTAGAAAAATGTGCCGGCCGAAGGTCGATTCCTCTTAATTTACAGGCTCGCTATCACTCGCCAGGACAAAATCGACATATAAATGGCATGAAAGATCTTAATATTGACAAAGGAATGAGGTGAAAGGTTTTAAAATCGCCAAAGTAATAGACCGAACGTCGTGAAAAATCTGAAAACTAATGGGACTAAACATATGAGAGAAGGGGAGCCAGAAAAACCCTCCCCCTCCCCTCCTCCCTCCACCAAACGCCATTGTGCCGAGGTCAGAGTTAAGTGGACGTTATTGTATTCATGTAAATACATTTCATTCTTACCGGTATATATATTCGTTTTAGATTGCTCCCTGGACCTCTATCGAGCTTAAAACAAAAACACCCCTTCGAGATTAATGTGTTCCTTCTTTCGATAGATAAATGTCCCGGCCGTCGGCCGATTACTCCTAAATTACAGGCTCGCTATCGCTTGCTAGATAACAAAATCGGCACCTACATGGCACAATAGGTCTTAATATTGACAAGGAAATGGGCGAAGTCTAAACATTTGACAATTGATGAGCTAATCATGAAAGAAGAAGGGGGTTCAGAACAAACTAATACTTCCCCTTAAACAGAACAAAATAGAAAGAGCATAGGGAGGATATAGGAAAATATATACAGTATAAGCAGGTTATTGCTCTGTAAACTAAGCCACAGTTTACACTGCCAGGTAGTCACTTAAACATTATCAGTAGGCCTTTAAATAAAACACACTAAGACAAAACAATATGTTCTGCCGAGTCACCGAGTCGCATCGAAGAATACTTAAAATATTATGAACACTCAAATACGGCAAATCAGCAGTAACATATGTGTTTATATTGTCTTCAACAGTATTTTCCATATAAGTTAGCAAGGAATTAACACCTGTACCGGCAACGTCCTTTTAATTGTATTATTGCTAGTATTAGACGATTGTATTCAGTTTAAAAAGGGCCACCAGCAATTAACAGGCTTCGAACTTTCTCACATAACCCTTTTTACTAGCACGGGTCTTTGTTAACCTAAGACGTGCGCATGGGGGGTATGAGACACCAGACTCCTGTGCGCACATATTTGAGCTGTTCCCATCACTAACATCGTTATTTTACCATAAATAGCATTAATACTTATCCATATGTGCCTATTATAGGTTGATTATAATGGTATTAACCTGTTACAACAATAAAACAAGTGGAAACAGTGTTTGGATGGTCAAAATCGGCGATACAGGCCGGGAGTTACATAATGTATGGATGAGGCAACCTCCCTCCCCTCCTCCCCTCCCCTTGTCTGGAGAGACACTGTTACGCAATAGTCTCTCTCTTGCTCTTTCCCACGCATGGTAACAGTGATGACAACGCCCTGCTACCAACTATCTAATATTAGCACGAAAATAGACCACAGAATAAGGGAATAACAGGGAAAATAGGTGATAACTGAAGGAGGGGAGGAAAGTGGGGAAGGAGGGGAGGTGGAGGAGTGATATTTGGCATGGCCCAGGGGCAAAAAAAAAAAAAAAAAAATTGGGGTGTTTTAAATGGATTTTTTTTCTCCCAGCCTCTTAAGAGTCTTCCCGCAGTCGCCCGGGGAAACTCTTAAGAGTCTTCCAGCAGTTGCCGGGTTAAACTGCCCATAAGCGTCTAAATATCGCAAGACTATAATTAAAAAGACGTCTCCGGTACAGAAGGGGTTAAATCAATGCAATTACTTTCAACTTAATAGGCCTACTGATATTATTTGTTTTTGTTATGTAACCTTTATCGATTTTGTGAAAGAAATTAATTCTCTTGCGATTTGAATATATTATATTGATATGTAGATTTATTTTACTTCAACATAGATGCCACCGGTCAAGATCATTAAGGGGGTAGGGTAAATTTGTTGGTCCATTTATTTATTCTTTAGTTTCTTCCCTAGACCTCCATCAAGCTTAAAACTAAAAAAAAAATAAAAATAGAACTCCCTTCACAATATTTTTTTAGATTTTCCGGTAGAACAATTTCCTGGCCGAAGGCTGGTTCCTCCTAAGAATACAGGCTAGCTATCGCTCGCCAGGGAAAAATCGACACCTAAATGGCACGATACGTTCTAATTTTAACAAAGAAGTGGGGTGAAAGGTCTTAAAAACACCAAACTAATGAAACGAACGTCGAAAAATCGGAAAGCTAATGGGACTAAACAAGAGGGAGAAAAAGCAACTACCTCCCCATTAACTATTTCTGTGTGATGAAGGTATATTTCCTTTTTTCCAGCTGCTGCTAGGAGATCACCTTTAGCTTGGGAAGGACCTGTGAGAAAAGGTTAGTTGAACAGGTATTTATTCCTTTTGATTCATAAAGGTTATTACTATGCTGTGTAAGGTCGTATAGCCTAAACAATCATTAAATGCTACCATGAGAGTAGACAGATAAAACTTAGGAATGGCCTTTCAGGGAAAAAAAAAAAAAAAAAAAAATGAATAACAAAAAAATATATGTATATATATATATATATATATATATATACACATATATATATATATATATATATATATATTGTTACGAATCTGGACCTCAGTTGCTTAGAGACTGTATACGAACATAATTACTAAAGCAAATGCACCTTGTCTCTCTGCCAAGCAACACCAACACGCAACAGGTAAGAGCACTATGAACGCTTCCAGGCTCTTCTCAGGGCTTAACCCTTCCTCCCCGGGCTGCCTTACAAAAGGACAGTGTGGGGTACCCGGGCGATCTGGCTGAAAACGTCTAGCCCTAGGCTACCGTATCTTTGTTATTTTAACTGCTAGAAATGTCCCACACATCCCTAAACGTAGTGCGGTTTCCAATTTATAGACTGGTGTTGAGTATAGCTCTCTATAAGTCAACTGGTTCAGTTGTGATGACGATTTCCGTGGAGTGAATTTTGCCGCGATGTTGACAATATCGGAGCTTTTCAGACACTAATTTCGTCATATCATACAACAACAACATTGATCCGACGTCTCCTTGTTTTCGGAGGTGTGGCGACGCAATGACCGGCTTTGTTTACATGCGTCGGACGCACAGCGTTCAGACCAAGCTGCTGAATAGGCTTTCAAGCTTACTGCCTTTTATAAGGACGCCCGGGTACCGGCCCATCTGCCGCGGTGTCCTTATAAAAGGACACCCGGGCTGGAAGGGTTAAGGTGCACACTGCCCTGCTCCTATTCTGAATAATATGTAGAACAGAAATAATAACATGCAACTTACTAGCTACGAGAACTCGAAACCAACACCGGGATTAGCAATGCTGGGTTGGATAATCAAAACAGTTAAATACATAGGCTACCAGCAGACATCAAAGAAAGAAGAGTGCAGATGTACTTCGAGCATAACAGGCTTTGCGCGCCTTCGACAGTACTGAACCATGCGCAAACCAGCCAACGGTAATCCACTCTCAACCCAAGAGAGTTGCACATAATAACATTGTATAAATATAATAATGAACTAACAATACAAGGCAGTGTCCTAATATGACTACTAACCTCGGGATGATATTAGTGGAAGCAGGTTGCCCTGACCACCTCAAATATCACACCAATATATCCTACTTCAACCTGGGCCCCCCAGTGAGGTACCGCCCGAAAACAATGAACTCTTAGAGAGTCCACCTCCCACACTCACTTAACTATGGGGGGGGGTCCAGACTAAAGCTGGATTTCTAATTAATATTAAACACTCCGTTGCCTCAGTTCGAAACCCGAGATAGGGAACAAACAATCGCTGGGGCAGAACCGTCAAGGTTGTTACCGGGTCCTAAGCGCAAACACTGGGAAAAATATGTAGGGGGTATGGATGTGTGTGTGTGTGGACTGTCTATGGGATTAACAGTGCTTATTATTAAGGACCCCGGCAAGCCTCCCAGCTCTCCTTATCATGGATCCCGAAGTAAGCCACCGTAGGTACAGAATATATAAAAACAAATTGAAATATAATAAAATGCTGATCAGAGGAAAAGAATAATAAAAAGAAGAAATGAAGGTCTAGGATTCTCTGTTAATTACGTTACGTTAATATCTGTGCAAGCAAAGACAAACAAAAGGGGCAGACTGATGGGTCACAAGAGAGAGAGGACACCACCTATCTAGTCTGACTGCCGAGCAGAGAATGGCGAGAACTCGCGTGGCTGGCGGGAGCCAGCCTCAAACTAAGGGGTTGCAATATATCACCACACGATATGATAACACTAAGACACTTCACAAGAATAATTTATACTAACGTATTCCTGTGTTAACATATTGGCTAAAACAGCGTGGCATATAAAATAAAGTATATCTTGATGTTGTAACACAACTAAACTTGCAATGGTCACATAATTAAATAAACTTGTGGTGCCGGCAAAATCGCCTCCTCCCGAGACAAGAGCAACATTCTTCACTCCCCTCCCTCCCAACTTGCAAGCCGACGTTGCCATGGGCAATTTTAACCCAAAACTGATGACACTCTACTGGCTCATTCTACATAAAAGTTTATTGAGACAAAAATGCTTAGAGGTACGGCAAAACTAGACATGTGCAATTAGAAGGGTATCGGAGTGAAACTCACAATACCAGGTCTTTCTAATAGACTTGGCACAGCTGCATGTAGAAGACAGCTAGGCGCCACTAAAGTCTAGCTACTCCTAAAAGACCCTACAGACCCTAGTCATTGTGACACATTCACATGGGGGGGGGGGGGGAGAAGTTTTCGAGCTTTGAAACAAAAATGTCATCATTAGTTTACAACTGCATAATATGGTCATTGACAGTCTTTTGTATTTTTACATTTTATAGATTTTTTTAACATGAGTAAATATGACTTACTTACTAAATAGCCTCGTGCTCTCCTATCATCCATCAGATGATGTAAACTCAAAATAATAGCTAGCAACTCCCTTTCGATCACAGAATAATTCTTTTGTGCTCGGTTAAACTTTTTGGAAAAGTAGGAAATGGGGTGCTCAACATCATCTCCGAACTCTTGCATCAACACAGAGCCGGCACCCACATCGCTCGCGTCTACTGCCAAGACAAAAGGTCTGTTGAAATCTGGTGCATGTAATATAGGATGGCAACAGAGGAGGCTTTTGACATCTTTGAAAGCCTGCTCACACTCTGTTGTCCATTTATATGGTTTGTTCTTTTGTAGCAAATTTGTCAATGGGGCAAGCACGGTGGAATATCCTTTGATGAACCGGCGATAATAGCCTATCATGCCAAGGAAACGTTGCACGGCTTTCTTATTTTGAGGTGCTCGGAAACTCTGGATAGCCTCCACCTTCGCCCGAGAGAGACAGACCTGGCCGTGGCCAACAACATAACCCAGATATTGCACCCGAGCCTGTACGAACTCGCACTTTGCCAGGTTGACCACTAAACCAGCCTCAGACAACTTCCGGAAAAGCTCACCCACATTGGCCAAATGGTCGGTCCAATTTGTGTCATAAACAACATCATCTACAGTATGTAGACCAAACAATTGGGGACATCATGCACAACCCTGTCCATTAACCGCTGAAATGTGGCGGGAGCATTTTTCAAGCCGTACGGCATTATCTGGCACTGATACACTCCTCCACCCACCACAAAACTTGCGATTTTCTTGGCACGTTCGGTTAGTGGGACTTGCCAATAGCCTTTAACTAAGTCCACCTTTGTGATGAACATGGCTGCCCCAATCTTGTCTACCGAGTCATCGACTCTCGGTAAAGGGTAGGTATCTGTCTTGGAGAGTAAATTTACTTTGCTAAATCGACACAGAAGCAGATCTAATCATCAGGCTTAGGCTGCAAAGTTACTGAGCTTGACCACTCACTCCATCCTTTCTTGATGAGGCCCTTGTCAACCATATACCTCAGCTCAGCGTCAAGAGCGAGCTGCTTCTGTGGATTAACTCAATAAGGTGGTAATTTTATAGGCTTATTCTCCCCTACATCAATGTCATGCACCGTCCAAGATGTCAAACCTGGTGTATCCCCGAACACGTGTGGATAAGCCCACAAGGTAGTAAACATCTCCTCAACCCTTTCCGGAGGTAAATGGGTCAATTTCTCCCGCAGGGCCAGGTACCCGTTCTCGGCCCATGTCCCAGCCGGCACAGCCTCACCTGGGAAAAGCTCCCTCTCCTCCTCCTGCTCCTCCTTTATGCCTTCTACAACCAGGACAGGGCAACGAGTCACGGCATCCTGGTCCCTGGGACCGGAGAATTGGGGAGAGTGCAGAGGGGGATTGAGAGGCACTGCAGGAGCCTTGCCTGGCGTTCCCACAGTGCATGAACCGCTAGCCCCGGGAGCCGGGTTATCCAACCACCATCCACCAGGCACCGGGCTCACCCTGCACCTCCGACTCCAACTCTCCAGTCAATTACATAGGCAAGAAATTGACCGGATCCGACTCAACTTTTCCCACTGACCCGTTCTGAGCAGATACAGTAGCACAACTGCCTCAGACAACTCCCCGTTAACACCAGCAGGTGACTGATCGGCGCCCAGGCCACTCTCTCGGCTAGCCCCTTGAGGTGACATAGTGTGTTAATGAAGCATCACTCTGCTGCGCCTCACCAATCTCCCCCGGTGCCACGGTGGTAAGATTAGGTATAGCCTCCAAGTCGGTCTGATTCGATGATACAGGATCAAACGGTCCTCCCGTAGGGACCCGAGCGCTCCCTTCAGTATCACCTCTGGCACCGGGCGAAATGAGTGAGGAGCTTTCTGCTGGGCCTTCCTCCTCGTCCTGTACACCCTCGGCACCCTGCAGATCAGTCGAATCTATGGGTGATGCAGATTCATTACTGTACATCCCCTCGATCAGATCTATCTCCTCCCCAAACAATTCCTCCGCTGTGCAACCTGGGCCATAGATCTCGTGCCCGCACACACCGGAAACAAATCGGGAGGCAGATTCTTAGTCTCCTTGTTCCTCTCCTCCGGCTGTACCTGCTCCGACACCACTACCGGAGGTGGAAAGACTCTACTCCCTGCCATATCTGCTCCAAGCAGAAAATCAATCCCCTCCACAGGTAATGTGTCCACGACCGCTACCTTCGCCGTCGCCGTGACTACAGGACACCTAAGATGAACAGGAACAAGGCTATAACAGGCCTCAGTGTTTACACCTCGACATAACACAAACTCATCAGATTATATCGGCTACCCCTTTAAGTTCAAACACATGGACGGCTTAGCTCCCGAATCCCTAAACACCTTTACTGGATACACCTTCCCACACAGCTCTACTTCACCCTTATGAACGAAAGCCCGGCACCAAGCGAGCGAGGCTTCTGGACCTGCATTGGTACCTAGTTGAGACACTTTGTCGGGGGGCAGGCTGTGCCACGGCCGCTGGCACCCCATGCTTCACCCTTCGGTCTGCCTCCAACCTCGGTAACAAAGATTCATCCCCTCCTCCCTGGATACCAACAACAAACGACACAGGCTTAGCAAGCGCTGCAGAAGACTTTGCCTTGGGACAGTTTGGTTTAATATGTCCGGTCTGTTTACACCCATAACACCTAACAACACTGGAATCAGGTCGGGCTGAATTTTGTGATTTTTGTTTGTCTCCACCGTTATTATTACGTGTGGGACCAGGGCCACTATTACCGTACCCTCCACTTCCACCTGCTCGGTACTTCTCGTCATGTGAAGTCGTGGGGGGGGGGGGGGGCATATCTGGCATGATCAGTAAAACCCTTGGTTGCCAACACTCGATCGTCAGCCCACACGGCAGCATCAGACAGCTTGCCGGGGCGCTTCTCACGGATCTTTTGGCAAATCTCTTTGTCGACATTGTTGGTAAAGGGTTCTAGCAGGAAAAGCTCAACTGCCTCATTTAAATTGGTTACATTTTCACTCAAAAGCCAACGAGACAAACAATCACGGAGGTACTTAGCAAACTCAACGTCAGGGGCCCTGAGGATCGGGTGAGTGCACAACAGGTGTTTTACTTCACTAAACGCCTTCTCACACTCAGGCGCCCATTTGAACTTCTTATCCTTCCAGTTATCCTCCACCTGAGCTTGACTGTCCCATTCTCCTTCTCCACCTTGACTGCTAAACGTCATCACAGGCACAGTGAGAGGCTCAGGGGGGTGCCTCCCATACTCCTTCATGAGATTAACGTGACATAACTGATTGCGCATACATCTGTCTGGAGCGGCCACCAAGCAATCCAGGTCCGATAGCCTCTCCACCACCCTATAAGGACCAGTGTACTTCGCGGATAAGGGATGACCTACCAGGGGCAGTAGAATCAACACCTCCTGACCCACGCGAAACTCCCTGAGTTTAACATTGAGGTCGTACCTGTCCTTCATGAGGGCCTGAGAGCTAGTCGAATTACGGCCAGCCAACTCCAGACTGCGCAACATCCGTTCTCGACTGTCGAGGACACACTTGAGCATAGAACAAGGTTTTTCTGCGCCCTCCCATACTTCTTCAACCATATGGAGAGGCCCTCTGACACGGTATCCAAAGACGAGCTCATTAGGGCTGAATCCCAAACTTTCCCCAGATACATCCCGTGCAGCAAATAAAACATATGGCAGGCCAAGATCCCATCCCTTCCCACTCTCAAAGCAACAAGAACGAAGCACAGATTTCAAGGCTGAGTGCCATCGCTCTAACACACCCTGGCTCTCCGGATGATACGCAGATGACACAACCTTAACAATCCCATGCTGCGGCACTGCTTGAACAAAGAGGCTAGAAGTGAAGTTGGATCCTTGGTCTGACTGAATTACCTGCGGATAACCATACCGGGAAAAATACACTAGCAAGTTTCGGACCACCGTCTTCGCTGACCCATTTCTCATAGGGTACGCGTCAGGGTACCTTGTTGCTACCTCCATGATGGTCAGGGGATACTTGGAAAAATCTCCCGACTGTGTATCACTGTCCTCCTTCAACTCGACAGCACCGGTACCACATTCAAGAACCTCCGGGTCTTCTAAGTGCAATTTACGAATGTCCGAAGGAGCAAGCCTATCTAAGTGTTTGCGAAACAACTCATGCCCCCCTCCTACACTGAATTTAGCCTCCCGTTGCTCTCTCTCTGTGTATCGTTGCTGTCTCTTCGTCTTTTTAAGCCCATCCTCTGCCTTCTTACTAACAGTTAATGGGTCTTCTCCAGACTCGAAAATTGGTCCTAATAATGAGTCCCCGAGAATGTCCGTTGATACTAAACTCTCAACCGCATCAAGTTTCAACCCCTTCTCGGTACCTTTCCTCCGCTTGTCTAAAGACTGTTGACCAGAATGTGACTCCCTGGATGCAAGATCTCTGGTGACAACACACGCCATAGGTTGCACCGGACACTTCTCAACCCACTCCTGCTCCTCCCTACTCACGTCGGCCGGCTTCTCGGCAACGACTAAGGGTGGAGCCTCAGAAGTAGGCCCCGCAAAGTCGTTGCCGAGAAGGAGGTCGACGCCCCCAACAGGTAACCTCTCCACAATTCCTACATCCAGGTCACGAGTCACACCATCAACTTCCATCTTCATTCTTACAAGCGGGTATGACCTTGTTGCATTAACTCCCTGAACCACAACCACCCACGCCGTATTTACAGGTTTACCAGTGAAATTCCTCAACAACGTTTGCGATGCCCCAGTGTCGTGCAAAATTCTCACCTCATATCTTCTACCCCCCCACTCCACACAACCGAGTCCCTTGTGGTCACTAAAGGCATCACAGACAGGGAATAAGCCTTCCGGATCCTTCTGCACTGGCAGTGTATTTACCTCGGAAGAATTGCCTCTAACAAACTCCGATGTCCTCTTGAACACTCCAATGCCGTGAGCAAAAGACACGGCTGCCGGAGGAGGTCGACTAGGGCACTCATTTGCCTTATGACCCTCCTGGTGGCACTTAAAACACATAATTTCGGTTTCGGCCTATACTGTGATGTAAAAGGCCCCTGACTTTTCTCATACGGCGTGGTGTTAGGTTTGGATTCAGTTTTAGTTTCATTGCTCTTTTGTTTAAATGTGTCGTTGCTACGGGGAGGGGGAGGATAACGGTCCCTAGCACTTGTATCGTACTTCTGTGAGGACCCGCAACCCCGAATCAACGACAGCCGTCGATCAGCCATTTCTGCTGCTTCGACTAGAGTTCTTGGGTTTTTCTCCTTTAAGTTCAAAGTTAGATCACCGCCCGTGCTCTTAAAGAACTGCTCCAACATCATTAACTGCTTAACTCCATCAAATGTTGTTACCTTCTCAGATCGGAGCCAGTTCCCCATAGCATCGGACAAGACCCGGGCGTGTTCCAAAAAGGTGCTATCTCTTCCCTTAGTTACACCCCGGAACTTCAAACGGTACGTTTCTGGTTGCAGTTCGTAAGCCCTCAGGACAGCCTCCTTGAGATCCTCATACACAATACATGACTCCAAAGGTAACGCATCGTAGGCTTTAAGACCCTTGCCTATTAATCTAGACTCTAGAGGATACAAGTGCTGCCCATTTATTCTCTGGCCACTGGTGTTCCTGGCACTTCTTTTCAAAGCGTGCAAAAAATTCTGTTACCCCACTCTCATCAAACACCGGAACCAGTTTCAATAAGTGCGAGAGAGATTGATCAGGAGCACGGTTACCAGCCCCAAGTCGCTGTCCCGTTGTCTCTACTTGCGACTTCTCTACGTCCCTGTCGGCACAGTACCTAGTCGACTCAGCTTGGATTTTTGCTAGCTCTATTTGCTGCTCACCTGCCCTGATAGCCTTTCTCTCTTCGATCTTAGCTAATTCGAGCTGAAGCAATAATTCTGGAGATAACCCTTGAGGAGGTGAAGGTGCTACAATGTTTAAAATTACCGGTGGTCCCCCCAGGGGCAACCCACCCTGCCAGTCACCACCCAACTGTGGACGCGTACTCGGGGTCGGCAAACCACTGGGATGGCTAGGAGTCGAGTGTAGGGGAAGCATGGCCGAAGGGCTCTGAGCACTCAACCCATCTCGCTCACCAGTCACCCTGCCCAGTACACACGTTATCAAGTTATCCCTGGTCATGCTGCTAGTACCCGCATGACCGATAGCTGTGGCCAGGCATTGAAGACCGTACCGATCCATACCCTCCAACCGCTCGGCAGTAACAGGCCATTGCAAAAATATCCTAGCATCCTCCTCACAGTTCACCTGATTAACCATTTCATTATACTGCTGTTCCTCAGTTTCGACATTACGTACTGTGTCTCCATTCTCCTCTTATCCGGTATAAGACATGATGCTCACAAAAATTTCCCACCTCAATATTCAGAAAAGAAGCACCCCAAACTCTTATACCTCAATATACACACAAAAATTCTCGGAAATACTCAAGGGCTATACTATGTTGCAAACAAAAATTATTCTTGCTGATCCCCGCAAAATATTCCCCAAAACAACAAATGTTCCCTGCTAATAAATGTAGGTTCACCAAATCCTAGGCAAGGTCGCCATTTGTTACGACTGAGGTTTAAATATATCAGGGCTCTTATTCATTGGACTAGTAATGGCATAAATGCTACAACGGAAAGCGCTAGATCCAACCTCTGATGTATATTCCCAGTGAACAAAGAACACAAATACTCTACAGAGTTCTATATGCAATAATAGGTTATTAAACTCTCAATAAATGTGAGTCTACTCTAGGCTTAATGTTATGTGAAAACAGCCTATTACTACCTATAACCGAAGGTGCTTGGTTATGGTATGCAAAGTAAGGTGGTAAGAGAAGTTACAGCTTACGTTACTTTAATCAATAAATGTCAGGCACTCCTGCATGTAAGAAAGTGCACTAAAGTCCTTCAACACCAACAAGGAATCTTCTTTAAATGTTAGATGCTATCAAGATGCTCCAATCGGAAATGGAACCCAAAAAGGCCGGCAGCGGAACAATGCTCGTGCAGGCTATGCACACAAAAGGCAGGATATATAATGCAGTCGGGGCCAAGAATATCCTAAACGCTACAACAATAATAATCGCCACGACAATGCAGTATTCCTATCAACAAAAAGAGCCTAAGTCGTTTGTGTCTCCATACATCAAACTAGGCTGCGAAATGCTTGTGTAATCATAAACGGGTATGCATAGAGTAATTGGGTTAATATACTTAATGTCTACTATGACTGATAAAGTCTAGCTAGAGTAAATGATACGAGATACTGGTGCGCATGGCATGCCGCATAGCCTAGTGCAAATCTCAAGTCTGTGCGTCAAATATTACGTTATAATGAAGGGTAGCTCTCTTGAGAAACTTTAAACCGAAGTATTAAGCGTTCTCCTGGCGTACCTCAAAGACAAACAACGAGCTTAGAACAGTGCAGAATGGTATAGGCAACAAGCCCTCATTCGTGCATGCTCTACTCTCAATGGCACACAGACTAGAATTTACTCAATCAACTCCAGTTCTCAGGTATGTCGTGCAGCTTTTAACTAAAGCCAGCACTCATAGGAAACAATACCTTATAATATCAGACTCCTAGTCTAGCATTATCTAATCCAGCAGAACACTAATAATTATAGGAAGCGGTACTGAACAATATGAATGCCAACTAATGCTTCGTGATCAACTTATCTTAACACTAACATACATGGGTTATATCAGACCTTAACGCACAATACAACTGGCCAGCATGAAGCTGATTTTGCAGAGTTAACCAGAGGGGGTATAATATTAATAAAAGGTGGTGAAAGGTATGGACAATGAGAGAGATAGGCAGAGGAAAAGGTTCTCAGGTGCAGAGCGGGGGACAGGTATCAAAGGGATAAGATGGATGCGTTCTAGAAACCAGATCTGAGGGAGAAAGTGGCGAGAGAGCTGTATATATACTAGCACTAGCTCGAGCCACGTGGGAAAAAAGCGGTAACAAGTCCTCCAACCAATACTAAAGAAGCCAGCCAAACATGACGTCACAAAGCATGGTAAAAAACTCCCTCAACGAATCCCCACGAGGCCAGCCAGCTATGACGTCATCGAGTATAGCAAAACACTACGCACCTCCTCTCACTCTGTTCTACTCTCTCTCTCTCTCTCTCAATTCCTATCATTACTACTTAATGATAAAACATATACTTTGCAATTAAATATATAAAGCCTTGACATGGGTGAAAACAAAGAGCCTTTCTGGACTGCCCATGACACGAGCTTTCATATGAAATAAAGCACACAACAATACATCAACTGTAGCCACATCCACTGCCCTGGCGATCCTAGCGAGTCACTGTAGGACAAGCCATGCGGTTCTAACGGAGTGGTTAACGTCACACTAGGTATCCAGAAGTGTTCCCCTTGAGGCGTATAACATCAAAGAATGTAGTAAAGGCACTTAGTAAATTTTTCACCCAGTATGGAATACCCCGTGTGGTACAGTCTGATTTAGGAAGTAACTTTACCTCTCAGCTCTTCAAGCAAACCATGGAAGAGTTGGGAGTACACCAGTACCATTCCACTGCCAGTCACCCACAGTCCCAGGGGCATTAGAAAGGTTCCATCAGACCCTCAAATCAATGCTCACTAAATATTGTGAAGAGAACAATGCCGACTGGGATGAGGGCATCCATTTTGTGTTGTATGCTGTAAGAAGCAGGGTACAAGATTCTCTAGGATTTTCACCATTTTCCCTAGTTTTTGGTCATGAGGTCAGAGGTCCCTTGAAAGTGTTAAAAGATACTTGGATCAATGCTAACTCTAATAAACATCTTCTCACTTATGTGCATCAATTTAAATCTAGACTGAGATCTGCAGTAGAACTAGCTATGAACAATTTAGAGAAGTCTCAAGATAAAATGAAAGTGCAGTATGATAAGACTACAGTTGTCAGAGAATTTCAGCCAGGAGATCTAGTGCTTGCCTTTCTGCCTATACCTAAAAAGCCGCTACAAAGCAAGTACCATGGTCCATATGTTGTGCTTAAGAAAACAAGTAATGTGAATTATGTTTTAAAAACTCCTGATCGTAGGAAGTCGGAAAGACTAGTACATGTTAACCTGCTGAAAGCCTATCACTGCAGAGATCCAGATAAGGTATTAACTTTGAATCAGTAGCACAGTTTGAAGGTGACCTAGAGGATCAAGGAGCATAATGACATCCAGTTGCCTCTTGATAACAAATTGCAAAACTCAGACTTCTTGACTAACCCCCATTTAAAATTCCAGCATTTGTTGTCTGACCAAGGTGAAGACTTGGAGTACCTGCTTTCCGAGTTTCCACAGCTGTTTGGTGACATTCCCCAGCATTGTCACCTGGTGGAACATGATGTGGTCCTGACCGAGGTGGCCACTCCCATCAAACAACATCCCTACCGCGCCAATCCAGAGAAGCGTGCGGCACTTCAACAGAGTGGACTTCCTACTCGCCCATGAATTGGTGGAACGGAGCGACAGCGAGTGGGCCTCTCCATGCCTACTCGTGGACAAACCTGATGGCACATTTAGGATGTGTACGGATTATCGCCGGGTAAACCAACTCACCCGCCAGAACTGCTACCCTCTGCCACGGATCGGCGACCTGTGGGACCGTTTGGGAGGAACGAAGTACATCTCCAAGATTGACCTGCTGAAGAGTTACTACCAGATAAAACTATCGGAGAGGGCCAAGAGAGCGTATGCATTTGTCACCCCGGACGGGCTATTCCAATACACCGTCATGCCTTTCGGTATGGTGAATGCGCCCGCCACATTCCAGCAACTAATCCACCGGGTGACAGATGGCCTCTCGGGTGTGCAATCCTACCTCGACGATATTGTGGTCTACAGCGAATCCTGGCAGGATCATCTTCACCAGCTACAGAGTCTCTTCTCCAACTTGGCCAGGGCGGGACTCACTGTCAACCTTGCCAAGAGTGAGTTCGACCATGCCAAACTAATCTTTCTGGGTCACGTGGTAGGAGAAGGGGAAGTCAGCCCTATTTCTGCCAAAGTCGAAGCCATTTCAACACTGCCTATTCCCCAGGACCGCAAGGCAGTAATGCGCTTCTTGGGTATGGCTGGGTACTATCGGAGATTTGTACCCAACTTCGCTGACCTCTCTGCCCCCCTAACAGACTTGATTAGTCCCAAGAGAAAATTTGTGTGGACCCCAGAATGCCAAACTTCATTCACAAAGATTCGTTGCTTAATAGTCAATGCACCTATTCTGAAGTCTCCTCAGTTTCATAAACCGTTCATAATTCAGGTGGATGCTAGTGATGTTGGTGTAGGAGCAGTTTTGTTACAGTACAGTGATGCTGAGATTTTGCATCCAGTTTGCTATGCATCCGGTAAACTCAAACCTTATCAGAAACACTACAGCACTATTGAAAAAGAGTGTTTTGCCTTGCTCTTTGCAGTGGATAAGTTTAATGTGTATCTTAGTGGTTCACATTTTCCCGTGAAAGTGTTTACTGATCACAACCCCCTGAAATTCTTGTATAAAATGAAAAACTCGAATCAGCGGTTAATGAGATGGTGCTTGGCATTGCAACCATATAACCTTGAAATTCACCACATAAAGGGAAAGAACAATATTATCGCGGACATGTTGTCCCGGAACTGAATGAGAACAATTTTAGTTGTTAGAGCTATTTTGCCAGCAATAATTTGTAAGTTTGTTAATGTGATTTTGGTTTTGGTTTATGGTTTGGTGATTGGTATTAGGTTTAAAATTATTGTATTAGAATTTAGATTTAGTTTCGCTTCTCTTATAAATCTCTTTGTGAGGGAGGTGTTAGGGATTTCTATTTCATTCAAGTGTCACTGGTTGTAATTGAGGTATTATGCTTCTTATGGTGGGTACGATCTTTAATTATTTATGATTGAACATCGTATGCAATGTTATGAGCCCGGTATACTTAATTCGACCTGTAGACAGCTTAGTTTCATATAGGAAGATATTTTTGTTCAAGAGTGTACGGGAGTACGAGTGAGGTGGTCTTGGGAGGCTTCGTGCCGACTACCCCCCTTTCGTTCACATTCCATTCTACCCCCTATCGTCCTGCACTCGTAACCCTATTCATTCTCCCCCACTTTCTTCCAACCCCCTTGCTCTTCTTCGTTGCCTGACGTACAAATGATATTGATTTTAACTAGGTAATAATGTATTTGGCTTTTCTAATCATAAGTAATGTTTACAAGATATATCATAGAGTTCTTGGTAAAAGTAATACTTTAATTCAGCAAGTATATAATGAGTTGAGATTAATACAGTTAGAGAAGTTGGTATCAGAGCCAGGTGCGCTAAGGGTATATAAGCCGCTAGTACCGTAACAGCAGGTAGTGTATTCTCCACCACCATCTTAAGCTGACCTGCCCTGAGTTCGTTTGTAAAAGAATCACCATGAGTTGAATAAGTATCGCCTAGGATTTTTTCTATGTTTATTGATTGCTTTCACTTACTCTCTTGGAGGGTATTTATATAACTATGTATTATTTTTCTTCTTAAGAGTTTCTTTATTATTTCACATCAATGTTTCTCAAATTTGATATTTTCACTAGAAGTAACTTTTGTGTATAATTAACCCTTCTTTAGCGGCGCGCAACATAAGTCGAGTTAAATAAAGCTGGACTATGTGGCGGTGCTCGACATAGGTCGTGTGGCAATTTCAGCACGTAATGTTGCTGAGAGAGAGAGACAAGTGGTGGCAGGAGAGTAGCGAGCGTATGACTGCTCCAGACCACCGCGGCGAACCTACTGACACGAATCTCACCTCCTCCCTCCCTCTCTCACTCGCTATATACGGAATTGTATGGGGAAAGTGCCTAATTACATGCTTTTTGCACTCGCGTTGCACGGTTTTTGCAAGAAAACTAGCCATCATAAAAGGATCGTTATGGTGTCATTCGAAAGCTCTGTTTATGCCCTTTCAGGGATAGATACTTGTTTTACGTTCTGGGTCTTATTTAGGCATGAAAATGATCACGTAAACAGCCCTATTTTGGCTAAAAACACCCCGCTGGTGGCTACATATTATAAACCGCATAGGCTGCTCTTTAAGTGTTAATCATTTAAATAAATTATAATTATATTTTACATACTCTTTACATTTTACCTTTATATGCTAATATATTATTCTTTTGTTTGTTGGGATAAATCTAAGTCAAAGTAACTAAAGATAACTAATTCTGAACGAGTGATAAGAAAGGAATAACTTTGGGGTTTTTAGGCTAAAACAGCCATTTGATATCAACTGATATTTTATGAACTTGCCACATCTTTTCACCTACCAAGGTTTTAGTGACTACAAAGAGAGTTGCTAGTTTTGTGGAAGTTTAACATACCACTTATTCTTGACTGAAACTGATAGTCATATTTTCCGCATTTTGTGAGGCTAAATAATAAGTCCTCGTGTTGTGGTTTTTAGTGGAATGTTTCTTTATGTTATGGGTTCCCCGCTCGTAACGTAACAGTATATATATATATATATATATACGGTATACAGTATAACATTATATATAAAATAAATAAAATACAAATATAAATAAAATAAAATAAATAAAATAAAAAAAAAAAAAACAGTAATATATCGAATAAATAAATATATAAATAAAATAAAAATATAATAATAATATAAATACTCGATATGGGCCTTGGTCTTGCTCGGGACCTGGGGCTGATCCGCTAGATACCCTGGGGAACAGGAATACAAAAAATATATATATACATATACAGTATATATATACTGTATACGGTATATATATATATATATATATATATATATATATATATATATATATATATATATATATATATATATAAAATAAATGAAATAAATATATAAATAAAATTAAATAAATAAAATAAAATAAATAAAAACTAATAAATAAAATAAATAAATATATAAATAAATCAAATATATAATAATAATATAAATACTCGATTATGGGCCTTGGGCTTGCTCGGGACCTTGGGGCTGATCCGCTAGATACCCTGGGGAACAGGAATAAAAAAAAAATAAAATAAAATAAAATATATATATATATATATATACGGTATATATATATAAAACAAATTAAATCAAAATATAAATAGAATGAAATAAATAAAATAAAATAAATAAAAACAATAATATATCGAATATACAAATATATAAATAAAATAAAAATATAATAATAATATAAATACTCGATTATGGGCCTTGGGCTTGCTCGGGACCTTGGGGCTGATCCGCTAGATACCCTGGGGAACAGGAATAACAAATATATATATATATATATATATATATATATATATATATATATATATATATATATATATATATATATATATATATTTAGAACAGTGGTAGTGGTGGGCTAGCCGCTAGGATACCGTATTTTTAAGAGAAACAGGAGGATAAGGGCAACGACCGTGTTCATCTTGGTAGCTTTATTCAATATTTCGGACTATCTTGGTCCATCATCAGGCTTGGATACCGGTCCTAAAAATAAATTATATACTTTATTAAGAAACTAATATAAGTTAAATCGTGGACCACACATGTATTAAAAACACTACGAAAAAATAAAATGTCCTAATATAGCTAAAATGTATGCAATGTTATGCTATTAACAAGTATATAGTACTTACACATCTAAGGGGTCAGGCGCGGGTGCGATCCTAATACAGAATGAAACCCTATGTTACCAGGGCACATATATAACATATATTGGAACATGTTGGAAGGAGTGTTCGTACGGGACAGATCCTTGGCAAGCAACAATTTTCGGCAATTCGGGATCACTCTCATGAATGTGATCACACCTTCGGTGAAAAATATTTTGAAATCATAGGTAAATTTTCTAACAGAACAGAGACCCTTATCGGTGAGAAATATTATATAAATAAGATTAAACCTGGGTTGAACACATGCATGTAAATTATATTATGCTAGGATTAATTGTTTTCATTTAGCGTCAGTAACATCGTATTTCTTTTATTTTCGTTCAATGTATATCCCTTTCATTATATAAGAGTTATGTTAAATTCGTTTAGTGTCATAAGAGTATTGTTTTCATAATTCGCATTTTTAGTTTCAATTAATTTCGTTTGCTCCTAAGTATATGAAGTTTATTCTTTAGTCGTATTGTTTCAATAATTATTTACTATTAGGTAACCACCTCTATAATTATTATATATGTGCCCTGGTAACAAAGGTTTTCATTCTGTATTAGGATCGCACCCGCGCCTGACCCCTTAGATGTGTAAGTACTATATACTTGTTAATAGCATAACATTGTATACGTTTTAGCTATATTAGGACATTTTATTATTTCGTAGTGGTTTTAATATATTTGTGGTCCACGATTTAACTTATATTAGTTTCTTAATAAAGTAATTTATTTTTAGGACCGGTATCCAAGCCTAATGATGGACCATGATAGTCCGACATATTGAATAAAGCTACCAAGATGAACACGGTCGTTGCCCGTATCCTCCTGTTTCTCTTAAAAATACGGTACCCTAGCGGCCAACCCACCACTACCACTGTTATAAATAAATATGGCAGAGAAGGACTTCGGATGTACCGCAAGTTGGAAACGGACCACTACAAGATACAGAAACTACAACTTGATATAGGATTTCTTAATACTTGCCTAGCTCATGACAAACCGCCGAAATTTCTACATTTTAAGTGTATAGAAGTGATTTTAGACATACCTGTAAATATAAATGTTGGCAACGTTAACAACGAAATTGCAAGTCAGAAAAGGAAACTGAAAAAGATTGATGACTATTATAATAACAGTAAACGATCATTTCAAGCGTTGATTAGTTTGTTAGACTTCTGTTTTTTTATGGGCAAAATTGCTTCACACACTCGTAATGCTTGTAATGGGGTTAGCATAACTCACGGAAGAAAACTACGTGACTTAGGTATTGCCCCTATTGTATGGCATGAAGACTGTGTGCATAACTATTCTGATAAAGTGTTAACGTCGCAAGAAAAGAGATTATTGTCGTTAGGCCTGGATTTTTGTATGCCTTCATATAAACCCAACCAATTACGCCATCATGTGGGAATAGAAAAGCTATGCAACGTAGTTGAAGAGTGTCACATATTAGGTTTATCACGTAATGATATGCCTCGGGAGAGAACTTTAGATCAAGTTAGGGAACTAGGCAGATTGAACTTTGAACATGCAAAACGATCAACAATTAACTTGCCAGTGATTAGTAAGACTGATATTGATTTGCTTAAGGACCTTGGAAATGATCGCTCTATTGTCATAACAAAACCGGACAAGGGAAAGGGGGTAGTGATATTAAACCGATCAGAGTACATTGGAAAAATGAAGGATATCATACATGACTACACAAAATTTAGAAAAGTAAACAGTGATATGTTTAGTATTGTTCTTAGGTTAGAGGATAAACTTAACCGCATACTACGTGCAATAAAGGATAACATTGGTGATAGTATATATGATATGTTGTATGCTTCTGGCTCTGTCCCAGGAATATTGTATGGTCTTCCAAAGATTCATAAGGACGGCATTCCATTTAGACCTATTGTTTCGGCTATAAATACTGCAGCTTATAACCTCTCTAAATTTCTTATCCCACTTATAAGACCACTTACCAGAAATGAATTTACCATCAAAAATTCCACCACCTTTGTCACTGACTTAAAATCACTCATTTTACCTGATAATTTTGTTATGGCTAGCCTGGACGTCAAATCTTTATTTACTAATGTCCCGCTCACAGAAACGACTAACATTATCCTAGATAACTACCGTCCTCATGAATTCTATAATTTGGATAAGGCCGTTGTCAACAAATTGCTGAAGTTTGCTACTTCTGAATCAGTATTTCTATTTGATGATGTATTATACAGTCAAATTGACGGAATTTCAATGGGATCATGTTTAGGGCCCCTGTATGCGGATGCGTTTATGTGTTACAGGGAGAAAATTTGGTTAGACAATTGCCCCATTTCAACCTATTTACTATCGTAGGTATGTAGATGATACTTTTATGATTTTTGAGAGAAATGAGCATGTACAACAGTTCCAGGATTATATGAATACACAGCACAAGAATATACAATTTACTTCTGAAATAGAGACTCAGGGTTCCGTATCATTCCTAGATATTCAGATTAGTAAAACTCTCACAGACATCACAACCGAAGTATACAGGAAACCTACTTCCACTGATCAGGGTCTGAATTGGTTTAGTTTTTGTCCCACGCTGTATAAGATTAACTCAATTAAAACTCTCCTTACTAGAGCTTTCAATATTAGTTCAAATTATTCACTTCTCCATCAAGAGTTTGTAAGACTAGAAAAGTATTTCATTAGCAACAATTATTGTATCAATTTATTTCAGAAAATACTAAAGTCTTTCCTTTATTCTAAATACTTGCAAACCAATGATGTTCACAATGTCCCGAAATTGCTCAAATATGTCAAATTACCATTCTATGGTAGAGCTAGCTATGATTTCAGGAAAAATCTATCCAAAATTCTTCGCTCTAAATTTCCGGCTGTCAATTTCAGAATTATTTTCACAAACCATTGTAGGGTTAAATCATTTTTTAAAATCAAAGATCTGATCCCTGACTACATGACTTCCAACATTGTTTATAAGTTCACGTGTCCTCATTGTCCTATGAGGTATGTTGGATGCTCTACCCGAGCATTTCGATCTAGAATATTGGAACATGTTGGAAGGAGTGTTCGTACGGGACAGATTCTTGGCAAGCAACAATTTTCGGCAATTCGGGATCACTCTCATGAATGTGATCACACCTTCGGTGAAAAAGATTTTGAAATCATAGGTAGATTTTCTAACAGAACAGAGACCCTTATCGGTGAGAAATATTATATAAATAAGATTAAACCTGGGTTGAACACATGCATGTAAATTATATTATGCTAGGATTAATTGTTTTCATTTAGCGTCAGTAACATCGTATTTCTTTTATTTTCGTTCAATGTATATCCCTTTCATTATATAAGAGTTCTGTTAAATTCGTTTAGTGTCATAAGAGTATTGTTTTCATAATTCGCATTTTTAGTTTCAATTAATTTTGTTTGCTCCTAAGTATATAAAGTTTATTCTTTAGTCGTATTGTTTCAATAATTATTTACTATTAGGTAACCCCCTCTATATTATATATGTGCCCTGGTAACATAGGTTTACTATTAGGTAACCCCCTCTATATTATATATGTGCCCTGGTAACATAGGTTTACTATTAGGTAACCCCCTCTATATTATATATGTGCCCTGGTAACATAGGTTTACTATTAGGTAACCCCCTCTATATTATATATGTGCCCTGGTAACATAGGTTTACTATTAGGTAACCCCCTCTATATTATATATGTGCCCTGGTAACATAGGTTTACTATTAGGTAACCCCCTCTATATTATATATGTGCCCTGGTAACATAGGTTTACTATTAGGTAACCCCCTCTATATTATATATGTGCCCTGGTAACATAGGTTTACTATTAGGTAACCCCCTCTATATTATATATGTGCCCTGGTAACATAGGTTTACTATTAGGTAACCCCCTCTATATTATATATGTGCCCTGGTAACATAGGTTTACTATTAGGTAACCCCCTCTATATTATATATGTGCCCTGGTAACATAGGTTTACTATTAGGTAACCCCCTCTATATTATATATGTGCCCTGGTAACATAGGTTTACTATTAGGTAACCCCCTCTATATTATATATGTGCCCTGGTAACATAGGTTTACTATTAGGTAACCCCCTCTATATTATATATGTGCCCTGGTAACATAGGTTTACTATTAGGTAACCCCCTCTATATTATATATGTGCCCTGGTAACATAGGTTTACTATTAGGTAACCCCCTCTATATTATATATGTGCCCTGGTAACATAGGTTTACTATTAGGTAACCCCCTCTATATTATATATGTGCCCTGGTAACATAGGTTTACTATTAGGTAACCCCCTCTATATTATATATGTGCCCTGGTAACATAGGTTTACTATTAGGTAACCCCCTCTATATTATATATGTGCCCTGGTAACATAGGTTTACTATTAGGTAACCCCCTCTATATTATATATGTGCCCTGGTAACATAGGTTTTCATTCTGTACTAGGATCGCACCCGCGCCTGACCCCTTAGATGTGTAAGTACTACATACTTGTTAATAGCATAACAGTGTATACGTTTTAGCTATATTAGGACATTTTATTATTTCGTAGTGTTTTTAACCCTTAAATGTCGGAGCGCAACATAAGTCGAGTTAAATAAAGCTGGACTATGTGGCGGTGCTCGACATATATCGTGTGGCAATTTCAGCACGTAATGTGGCTGAGAGAGAGAGACAAGTGGTGGCAGGAGAGTAGCGAGCGTATGACTGCTCCAGACCACCGCGGCGAACCTACTGACACGAATCCCACCTCCTCCCTCCCTCTCTCACTCGCTATATACGGAATTGTATGGGGAAAGTGCCTAATTACATGCTTTTTGCACTCGCGTTGCACGGGTATTGCAAGAAAACTAGCCATCATAAAAGGATCGTTATGGTGTCATTCGAAAGCTCTGTTTATGCCCTTTCAGGGATAGATACTTGTTTTACGTTCTGGGTCTTATTTAGGCATGAAAATGATCACGTAAACAGCCCTATTTTGGCTAAAAACACCCCGCTGGGCGGTACATATAAATAAACCGCATAGGCCGCTCGTAAGGTGTTAATATATTTGTGGTCCACGATTTAACTTATATAGTTTCTTAACCCTTAAAGATCGGGGGCGGACTTAAGTCCACCTCCAATTTGCAGCAAGTTAGGAGCATTATTAAGGCTTTTAACCCGGGAACGGCGAGGGGGGGGTAATGAACTAGCTCCCCATGGGCGAGCATATGGGCTCCATTCAGGCCTATAATCGTCATTTTACGATAAATATCGTTATTACCTATTCATATGAGCCTATTTTACCTTCACTATGAAGATAGTAACCTGTAACAACAATCAAACAAGTGAAAATATCGTTTTTCTGGTCAAAATCGCGAATATAGATGGACCAGCCCATTCATGAATCATAGAGAAAATTGAGGCAACCCCTCCCTCCTCGAGGCCTCAAGCCACACTGAGCCTACTCATACTTTTTTTTTTTTTTTGTATACAAAAAAAAAAAAAAAAAAAAAAGGTCCCACCCCTTTCCCATTCTTAAGTAAGCCATTTTAGATTTGCAGAAGAGTGACCATTACTTGCATTACTGCATGTCCACAAACATTTCAGTAATGTAAGCATGTTTCCTTCTATTTTTTTTTTTTTTTTATATGGTGACAGTTACACACACTCGCTTGTGTAACACATCCGCTAGGCACGTAAGCACATCCCCCACACAGTTTGCTAATGTTAGCACAAAAATATACCAGCAAATTAGGGAATAACAGGGAAAATAGGTGATAATTGAAGGGGGAGGGGAAAGGGAGGAAGGAGGGGATGTGGAGGAGTGATATGAGGTATAGGGGGAAAAAAAAATTTTTTTTTTAGTGCTGTTTAAATGATTTTTTTAGGCCTATCTCTTAACCTAACAAGTGCGCATGGGGGTAATTGAAAACGTCCCCCTGTGCTGACGTATTTGAGGTGTTTCCGTCACTAAAATATTCATTGTACCATTAATAGCATTAATAATTATCCATATGCGCCTATTATGGGTTGATTATAAAGGGATTAACCTGAAACAACAATAAAACGAGTGAAAACAGCGTTTGGATGGTCAAAATCGGAGATATAGCCCGCGAGTTGTATAATGTATGGGTGAGGCTAACTGCTTTCCCGCCAATTTCCCCCAAGGCCACTGAGACACAGTCGATCGATACTCTCTCTCTCTCTCTTGCACTCGCTTGCCATCAGTGATGACAACACCCTGCTTGCAACTCGCTAATGTTAGCACAAAAATATACCTCAGAATAAGGGAATAATAGGGAAAATAGGTGATAACTGAAGGAGAGGAGGAAAGTGGGGAAGGAGGGGAGGTAGAGGACTGAGATTTTGCATGGCCCAGGGGCCAAAAAAAAAATAAAAAAATAAAAAAATAAAAATAAAAAAAATATTTTTTTTTCGATGTCAAAAGTTGATTTTTTATTTTACTTACTCTCAAGAGTCTTCCCGCAGTCCGCCGGGGGAACTCTTAAGAGTCTCCCCGCAGTTCCCGGGTTAAGAGCTTTGCCGCCGCCGCCCAGTAAAACTTCATAAGAGCTTTGCTGCCATTTACGGGTTAAAGGGTAAAAATCAAGTGCAAATGGCCGGGAGTTTAGCGGGCCAGACAGCCGACTCCCAGGGCTTACTGCTGCCCATTAACTCATGTTCCTTGTGTTCTCGAGAGGCCGGCAGTGTAGCCAGTAGTGAGCATAGCTGGGAAAAATATGCCGCTATACGCTAAACTCCCATGTTACTGGTACCACTGTATGAGAACCACGAGTGCTACGTAGCTCGTTCTGGTCTCATTTTGAAGCTTTTAGCGCCTAGTTTTTTGCTGAATACATTTCTTTTCATGAAGATACTTGATATATCATTCAGGAGGGCCTGAATATGCCCAAATAAGCCCAAAACCCCCCGCTAGACAAGGGTTAATAAAGTAATTTATTTTTAGGACCGGTATCCAAGCCTGATGATGGACCAAGATAGTCCGAAATATTGAAAAAAAGCTACCAAGATGAACATGGTCGTTGCCCTTATCCTCCTGTTTCTCTTATATATATATATATATATATATATATATATATATATATATATATATATATATACTGTATACGGTATATATATATATATATATATATATATATATATATATATATATATATATATATATATAAAATAAATGAAATACAAATATAAATAAAATGAAATAAATAAAATAAAATAAATAAAAACAATAATAAATAAAATAAATAAATATATAAATAAAATAAAAATTAAATAATAATATAAATACTCGATTATGGGCCTTGGGCTTGCTCGGGACCTTGGGGCTGATCCGCTAGATACAATGGGGAACAGGAATATAAAAAAAAAAAAGTATGTGTATATATATATATATATATATATATATATATATATATATATATTATATATACCGGTATATATAAATATATATATATATATATATATATATATATATATATATATATATATATATATATATATATGTTGGTAAAGCCAGGTAATACATTTTCTTTAATACATACGAGGTTGAAAGAAATGGCAATTTCTGTGTTGGAAATTTTATTATTCAAAGTTTCCAGGTCTCTGATGAGTTTTCGCTGGGTGGCAGGAAGGAGATGAGCAAAATTCATGGTGGTACAGGGTTACATTAAAGTACATGAAGATACAGGATATACGACGCGTTTCACTGGGCAACCAGCATTATCAAGTAAGGAAGGAATGATATAAAAGGTAAACAGGAAGGGTATATATAGAGGGTGGAGGATCACAGGAGGCGAAAAACAGGGGGCAAAAGTCTGCTATTGGTGGAGGGGTAATCTAGGAGAGAGAAAGGGGGGAACCGCTTCACGCATGCGCACTGGATGCGGGATGGTGGTCGGTAGGGGGGGTCGAAGCTGATTGGCTGCGTGTCGAGGGGCGTGGCCTAAGTTGTGTGGCGCCTGCGGAAGACGAAGCTGAAGGAGGTAGCGCGGGTGGCTGCGTCAAGGGCACCGGGGGGCGAGGAGGGGTGTTAGGTCCTGTAGGGTAGTGCCTTTTGGCAGAAGGAAGGATCTGAAGGTCCAGAGTTTGGTTGTTGATGTTGGGATGTAAGGCATGGATATATAAAGCTTCGAGTATAGGTAATCTCCTTGGGTCACTTTCTTTATCGAGTATGGTGGTGTGTTTCTCTAACTCGTTGCGTGTGAGGTGAGGGTGGTTAGGGGTGAGATAGTGGTCTTTGATGGCTCCAGCCTGAAGGTGAAGAGTTAACCGACGTGAAAGACGAGTCTGCGTCATACCAATATAGGAATGAGGTCCACAGTCCTCATAATTACAGGTATGTTGGTAAATGACGTGATCGTCGGTCATCGGGCTCTTTATCTTGGTGGAGGCTGGTTTGTTGCGGAGAACGAGGTTGGAGGTCTTGGGGGATTTGTAATAAATTATTAATTTGATTTTGTTTTCCGGGTTGGTTGGGTGGACATGCTTGGAGATTATTTCTTTTAAGACGGCCTCGTCATTTTTGTGTTGAGAGGACATGTAATTGCGGTAGAAGATCTTAATTTCATTGGGGGGGTCAATGTTGGGAGGGCTTTGGGTGTACCATTTTTCAAGATGGTGGTTGATGGTGCTGGAGATGTCGGAGTTGGAGTATCCGTTATTTACTAAAACTTGGGATTGTCTTTCTAGTTCCTGGTGGGTGTCGGCCCAGGTAGAGCAGTGCGTGAGGGCTCTCCTAACATAGGCGGAGATGGAGGATAGAAGATAACGGCGGGGGCATTCACTATCGCCGTTGAGGCATTGTCCTGTGTTAGTTGGTTTAATGTAGACGGTGGTTTTGAACCCCACCTACACTGGACATCCCGGAGAAGGCCCTGAAAACACTACTGGAGCTATGTACCAAGGAGGCACCCTTCCTTTGCCCCCGGGGCAACATGTACAAGCAGATAGACGGTGTGGCGATGGGCAGCCCCCTAGGAGTTCTTTTTGCGAACTTTTTCATGGGTACCATCGAGGAAGAGCTCCTAGCTGCCCAACGACCCGCCGTCTACTGTAGATACGTGGATGACATCTTCGTGCAAATCAAGGACCTCCACGAACTACAGGAACTCCAGCGTCGCTTCATGACCTCCTCCGGACTTAACTTCACCTTTGAAAAATCTAACAATGGACAACTCCCCTTCCTCGACATCCTCGTAGCTCTGAACGACCATGGGTTCAAAACCACCGTCTACATTAAACCAACTAACACAGGGCAATGCCTCAACGGCGATAGTGAATGCCCCCGCCGTTATCTTCTATCCTCCATCTCCGCCTATGTTAGGAGAGCCCTCACGCACTGCTCTACCTGGGCCGACACCCACCAGGAACTAGAAAGACTATCCCAAGTTTTAGTAAAAACGGATACTCCAACTCCGACATCTCCAGCACCATCAACCACCATCTTGAAAAATGGTACACCCAAAGCCCTCCCAACATTGACCCCCCCAATGAAATTAAGATCTTCTACCGCAATTACATGTCCTCTCAACACAAAAATGACGAGGCCGTCTTAAAAGAAATAATCTCCAAGCATGTCCACCCAACCAACCCGGAAAACAAAATAAAATTAATAATTTATTACAAATCCCCCAAGACCTCCAACCTCGTTCTCCGCAACAAACCAGCCTCCTCCAAGATAAAGAGCCCGATGACCGACGATCACGTCATTTACCAACATACCTGTAATTATGAGGACTGTGGACCTCATTCCTATATTGGTATGACGCAGACTCGTCTTTCACGTCGGTTAACTCTTCACCTTCAGGCTGGAGCCATCAAAGACCACTATTTCACCCCTAACCACCCTCACCTCACACGCAACGAGTTAGAGAAACACACCACCATACTCGATAAAGAAAGTGACCCAAGGAGATTACCTATACTCGAAGCTTTATATATCCAAGCCTTACATCCCAACATCAACAACCAAACTCTGGACCTTCAGATCCTTCCTTCTGCCAAAAGGCACTACCCTACAGGACCTAACACCCCTCCTCGCCCCCCGGTGCCCTTGACGCAGCCCCCCGCGCTACCTCCTTCAGCTTCGTCTTCTGCAGGCGCCACACAACTTAGGCCACGCCCCTCGACACGCAGCCAATCAGCTTCGACCCCACCTACTGACCACCATCCCGCATCCAGTGCGCATGCGTGAAGCGGTTACCCCCTTTCTCTCTCCTAGTTTACCCTTCCACCAATAGCAGACTTTTGCCCCCTCTTTTCCGCCTCCTCTGATCCTCCACCCTCTATATATATCCTTCCTGTTTACCTTTTATATCATTCCTTCCTTACTTGATAATGCTGGTTGTCCAGTGAAACGCGTCGTATATCCTGTATCTTCATGTACTTTAATGTAACCCTGTACCACCATGAATTTTGCTCATCTCCTTCATCTACTTCCTGCCACCCAGCGAAAACTCATCAGAGACCTGGAAACTTTGAATAATAAAATTTCCAACGCAGAAATTGCCATTTCTTTCAACCTCGTATGTATTAAAGAAAATATATATATATATATATACATACATACTGTATATCTAATTGTGCGTCTGGTTAAGGTAATAATTGTTCCTCAAAAATGTTAGAAGAAATCCTGATAGACTGTATTATGAGGTAGCAGATTGATATAACTTTACTTTCGTGTTTTATCAACTCTGCGTAAGCAGAGTTTGGTAGCGCCCCTCCCGTACAGTATAGTGGGTACCACCCGAAAAAAATGTTTGTCGTCGTCGTCGTTGTCCGTCTGTCTCCAAACTCCTCCTAGACCGTTGGACGGATTTTCACCAAATTTCACACAAACATTTGTTGGGTGAATGCGAACGTCAGTCAAAAAATATTTTTTGATTTTATGCAATAGTTATGATTTTAGGTCCAAACTATGGTTTTACCCCCCCCCCCCTGGCCCCCCCACCCACCAACACCCAAGGGGGCCCCCCCCCCCCCCCTGCAATGAAGGCGTTCTGCGTGTGTGCCCCGTAGGGGCACACACACAGGACGCCTTCGTTCTGGGGGTGAAAACATCTCGCCCCGCATTTGTTAGGTTAAGTTAGTTTAGTTGACATTAGAAGTGATGGTAGTAATAGTGGGGATGATGGTAATTGTAGTGATAATGGTGATAATACTAGTGATGATGGTTGTAGTTATAGTAATAATGGTGATAATACTAGTGATGATGGTTGTAGTTGTAGTGATGATGACAGCAGTGATGATGATGACAGTAGTAGATATGATGGTGACAGTACTAGTAGTAGTGATGATGGTGAGTAGTAGTGATGATGGTGAAAGTTGTAGTGATGATTACAGTAGTAGTGATGATGAGAGTAGTAGTGATGATAGTAAGAGTAGTAGTGATGACTATAATAGTAGTATTGTTGATGATAGTAATGGTGATAGTGACTAGTAGTGATGATGTTGACCCATCGCAGAGTTGGGTATGCCGTTTTGATTTTGGGCAAAACGGCACGTCTACTTTATTTATTATTATTTGACCATAAATACGCCACACTCACACCCCTCTCTTCCTCTACCCCCTCCAGGACGCGTCAGACTTCAAGTGCCGTGGGGGGAAGAAGCCCATCTACACCTCCCCTAAACCCGTGGTGGGGGTGATAGGAGCTGCCTCATCCTCCGTGTCTGTCATGATCGCTAACATACTCCGGTTGTTTAAGGTCAGTACATAGATAGATAGTATAAAGATGCTATTTGGGTGATACGGTTTCCGCCGGAGGTGGCGCTGATGCTGGCTCCATTGCTAGAGTCAGAAGTGGCTGGGGGAAGTTTAGAGAGCTGTTGCCACTCCTGACCGTGAGAGGACTCCCACTTCACCTTAAAGGGAAGGTGTATACCTTGTGTGTTAGGAGTGCGATGGATGACCTATGCCTCGGAGACGTGGCCGGTTAAAGCGGAGGATATCAATAGAATGGAACGGAATGAGAAGAGAATGGTGAGATGGATATGTGGGGTTAATCTTCGGGACAGGGTATCGAGTGAGGAATTGAAAAGGCGTCTGGGCATTAGGAGTGTCAGTGAAGTGCTGCGCACGAGCCGACTTGGTTGGTTTGGACACATGGAGAGAATGGATGATCAGAACTGGGTGAAGAAATGCCGGACTGTGAACGTGGGGGGAGCTGCGTAGACCTAGAATGACGTGAGATAATAATAATAATAATAATATTTATTCAGTTAGCAATTTACAGAGTTGGTACCACATAGTTTGTTACAAATATGACATGTACCAGCCTTGCATAATTCCAACTAAGGATAGCCCAATAAGGCCGTTAGGCGTATTTCCATTGGGGTCCTTGTGGGATTAGGTTAGCTGGGGAAAAATGGGGAGGATAAAGAAATGGATACTTTAGAAAAAGTATTTCTAGGGGGTTATTTTAAGATACCTTACATCCTATAGTAAATATCAGTAATCCGTAATCGGTAATCATTTCAGTTTGGTTTGTCTATCTCTTATGTCGCATTTAGTAGTAGACATAAGCTTGGTGCTCCCTTCTCGCAGCTGTCCGGTTCAGGTGTTCCTTCAGGCTACGTCTGAAGGAATACAGTGTTCTCTTTTCACGGACTGACTGGGGTAGGTCGTTCCAGTCTTTGATGGCGGTGAAGAAGAATGTTTGCTTACCCTGTCCTTGGATTCTCGGGACCTTAAAATTAAACATCCTGTTTCTTGTATTATGTCCACTCCTCTCATTTGCTTTAACAAAATCATTCTTTAGGTACTCTGGAGCTCTGTCATAGAAAATTTTGAAGGCATTAGTGAGCCTGATTTGTTTGGCCCTGTCAGCGACATTGAGCATACCTAGTGACTGAAGTTGTTCCTGGCCAACATGTGATCTGGGTCCTAGGTTCAGCATGAACCTAACCATTTTATTTTGAGTGACCTGAAGTTTGTGCTGTGCTGATTTAGATGATGCAGAGTACCAGGATGACACAGAATAGTCAAAATGACATTGAACAAGCGCTTGGCAGAGGGTCTTTTTGGTCGCCGCGGGCAAGCATCCCACCTGTCTATACAGGTATTTTATACGTGCTCTACACTTACTCAGGATAGATTCCAAAATTGTTTCACCTGACAAACTCGCGTCCAGTTTTAGTCCGAGATATTTAACTTGTGACACTGTTGTTATAGGAATATCATTACAGTTGACCGAGAAGCCCACAATGTCTTTCAGTTTGCGTTTTGTTCCACATAAGATGGCTTCCGTCTTGCCCAGGTGAAGAGATAGTCTATTGTCCACTAGCCATTCACTACATGATTCTAGTTCTTTGGAAAGTGAAGCGGCAATACTTATTGGGTCTTTTCCTGAAACCAGGAGCACGCTGTCGTCTGCATACAGTAATAATTTACATGAGACGCTCATTTCCATGTCGTTCACATAACAGAGAAAGAGTAAGGGACCAAGGATGCTTCCCTGCGGGACCCCACAGTTAATTGGCATAGGATCAGATATATTATCATCAATTTTGACTCTTTGGGTTCTACCACTAAGATAAGATTTAAACCAGTTCACAGATCCTATGCCCATTGCTTGTAGTTTATTACATAGGATATCATGGTCTACTGTGTCAAACGCTTTTTGTAGATCAAGAAGAACCATACCGGTGTAGTTACCTTTAGACATTTCTTTACGAATGTGATCCGTTAAGTGGATGAGACAGGAGTCTGTCGAGTACATGCATCTGAAACCTGATTGAAACTTATAGAATAGATCATTTTGTTTGAGGTAGTGTTCAATTTGGGTGTATACCGCTCTTTCAAGGATTTTAGATACAATACATAATATGCTAACTGGTCTGTAGTTACCAACTTCTAGTTTATTTCCTTTCTTGAATAGAGGGGTTACAATAGCTTCCTTCAGTTCAGCAGGTACAGTGTTGGTGTTAATTGACAAG